>PYXC01001050.1:10000-15000 GCA_015244755.2 Tenualosa ilisha
CTGCATTTTGTATAATCCTCTGGTTGCTGCCAAGCAGGAGGCAGTGTTTCTAGATGGTTCCAAAACTGACATCTGCTCATTTAATGAC
Organism: Tenualosa ilisha; assembly: GCA_015244755.2. Classification (NCBI taxonomy): domain Eukaryota; kingdom Metazoa; phylum Chordata; class Actinopteri; order Clupeiformes; family Clupeidae; genus Tenualosa; species Tenualosa ilisha. The sequence continues at coordinate 10,089 of PYXC01001050.1, forward strand.
TTTAAAATACTCAAGATCCATTCCAGCAGATACTGCATTTATTAATGTCATCATTATTTTTTCTTCTTCTCCTGTTGACTTACTCTGTGCCATGAACTCACAGGTGATTTGATGCAAGTGAACAGACCACGCAGAACTGCAGAGGATCTGGACGTCACGTGAACACACACACTGACACGCACACACAAAAATGGACGCACATGCACGCATACACACACATACACACGCAAACATAGACACAGACAGACAGACAGACAAACAGACAGACACACACACACACACACACAGAAGCATCTGGTACAGCAATTGTTGTTTCTTCCTCCACATTACGCCATCATTCAAACACTGGACCCTGTGAGTATGCAGCGTATAGTGATCTCACACACACACACACACACACACACACACACACAGAGGACCCCAGTGTACATAGGGTATAGTGAACATAAACAAACACAAAGGACCCTGTAAATACATACACACACATAAACACACAGGAGCCTGTGAGTATGTGGGGTGTAGTGAACACACACACACAGGACCCTGTAAGTGCGTACTGTATAGTGAACACACACACACACACACACACACACACACACACACACTCACACAGACACAGACACAGACAGAGACACACACACACACACACACACACACGAGCCTGTGAGTATGCAACGCATTCTCCCCCTCAGGAGCCAGGCCCACGCATCTCCACTGAGCTCCTTAATGGCCTGGGCTCAAAGCTGCTCTCAGCAAAGCAGAGCGAAGCAGCAGAGTGGCGGCTCTGACAGCGACCACAACGTAAAAAGGAGCTCTGCCTTCATTATGGCAGAGGACAGAAAATCACTGGCCCCAATCCTCTTGGGGTTCTTACCACTTGTGTAACGAGAGAGAGAGAGAGAGAGAGAGAGAGAAAGAAAAAGAGGAGATGGACAGAGAGAGAGAGGGAAAGACAGAGAAACCAAATGTGTGTGTCTGTGTGTGTGTGTGTGTGTCTGTGTGTGAAAGAGAGAGAGCGGGGAGTAATTGAGGAAATGCAAGTCAAGAGGCTATGTTCTCCTAATCCGTCTGTCGCCTGCTGATCATTAGAGGGGTCTAATGGCAGCCTTGCTGTTTTGCTAAGGTCTCGTCGGCGCACTGAGCCACCATCACTCACTCACTCACTCACTCACTCAGTCAGTACTTCTCCTCCTCCTCCTCCCTGTCCCAGTTCACTCTCCTACTGGACCTCTTGATCACACAGCATGACAGAGAATGAGAGATGGAGGGAGGGGTGCGAGAGAGTGGGAGAAAAAGAGAGATGGAGAGAGAGAGGAGAGTGAAAAATGGAGAAGAGAATGGGAGAGAGACGCAGACAGAGAGAGAGGGAGCGAGGAGGGGACGGAGGGAGGGAGAGACGGAGACGGACGGGGGGGGGGGGGAGCGCCCAAGAGAGACTCCAGTCTGCCGGAGCCTGGCAGAGAGTGAACGACAGGGACTCCCACTCGGCCCACCGCAGCGGTTAGCGCTCCCTAAACAGCCCTGGGCACTTCGACAAGAGCTGCACTCAGCTCCATTAGTCAGGGTGGCATATGGTGCTCCGCTCCGCGACGTGACGCCACGCGCACCCAACCAGCGGAGTCAGCGGAGTCGGCGAGCGACTGGTGGGGCGAGCGACTGGTGGGGCGGTCGGGCGGTCGGGCGGTCGGGCGCTCCCCAGCGCAGCAGCCAGCCAGTCCGTTGAGTGTGACTTCAGTGGAAATCATCTCAGGTCTCTCCAAAGCACTAATGAGTAGGAATGACCCATTTTATTCTGGAGAAGCAGCAGCTGCTCGCTGGCACTCTGCGGAGCCAGGCCTTTGGACAGCGTCAGAGGACACGAACACAGAGGAGTTCAGAGGAGAGCGGAGAACGGTTGCTTAGTAATCAACGGCTCCACCCAAATTAGCAGCACGAGATCTGATCAAAAGACACGAACAGAGAGGAGTTCAGGCTGTATCAAAGGAGAATGCAGAGAAGGTTGCTTTGTAATCAACAACTCCACCCATATTAGCAGAGCTAGACCTGATCAAAAGAGAGGCACAGAGAGGTTCAGGCTGTATCAAAGGAGAACAGAGAGAAGGAAGAGCAGAAAATGCTTATTCATCGACAACTCAACCCATATTAGCAGCGCTAGACATCCATTAGATGATGAGGTGTATGAGACTGTGCATACCCACACGAGAGACTCAGAACTACCACACATTAAGAGTGTTAGTGAGCACTGTAAACAATGCAGAGCCAAACAAATCTCCTTCCACTGCAACTCTTTCCTCTCCCTGCTGTTCTCATTGCTCATTTGAAATGCTTCCTATACAACAGTATAAGGTGACACGTGAGGGCAACAATATGTTGCCTTTCATCGTCAGTGGTCATTTCCCAGTTCCATTTCCCAGTCCCATTTCCCAGTTCCATTCTATTCCCTCTTAACTGTCATGAACACAGAAAAGGCCAACATATACATAAATACTATATATGTATACACATCTATCTATCTGTATGTATATGTATATATATATATGCTTGAAAACTCTCTTCTGTAAGCTGAGGTGTAGTAGTATTGTAGTATAATAGTCCTCCAACCCTCAGGAGAAGGACGGCTCCAGTCAGCAGCGCTGTCAGGTTTGAGAGGCAGCTGAGAGTGTGAGGCAGTGCGGTACGTCAGCCTGCAGTGGGGATTTCAAAGCCCAGTGAGGCAGCTTAGAGCTGTCTGCATTCACGCAGGCAAATATGAAATCCACTTGCACGCCTCGCTCTTCTTAATCTCGCTTTCCTTTCTGCCGCTCCCCGAGCGCCCGCCTGCCAATATCCACTCCGCGCTCTGATTGGTCAGCCACGTGACAGGTAAAAAGGTTCCGTGACACATCAGAACCCTCTCTGTGAGGTTAGTGTGTTTGTGTGATTGTTTGTGTGTGCTGTGCTGTGAGGTCTGTGTGTGTGTGTGTGTGTATGTGTATATGTGTGTGCTGTACTGTGAGGTGTCAACACAGGAGGCTTAACATAACATTCTCTCTCTTTTCATCACTGTCTTCCTCTCTTCCCTGCCTTTCTCAATGGGACTTTTTGCCTTATTTCGTTCTTCTTAGACCTCTCTCTCTCTCTTTCTTCCTCTGCTTCTTTCCTTTTGTCTTTTGTGGTCTGTTCCCCATGTTTCTGATCCTCATCTCTGCTGCTCTCTCTCTCTCTGATATCCTCCGCCATCTTGTCTTTTTGTTTGTCTCCTTGTTCAAATGTGGGTTGTGATTTGGGCCAGATTCTGAAATCTAATTCAGTTCAATTTAGTTCAGTACTTGGGATGAATTAGATTTGAAAGCAGAGAACACAAAACCAGATAGAACCAAAATAACAAACATTGAAAAGTAAAAAAAAAAAAAACACTTAAGTACAGAATAGAAAAAAAAAACAGAACATGAGTTGGTAAGACTCACACACACACACACACACACACACATACTCTCTCTCTCTGGTCCTCCTTCCCTTCTTACCTCTCTCTCTCTCTCTACATTTCTCCCTTTGCCAGTCAGTCCTCCTAATTCCTGCCGTGAGCCCTTAAGTGTCTGTGCATCTCACCGCAGGTCTGAGAACAGTGATTAGAGGGAGTCTGGCAGTGGCCCACTCAGCGCAGGGCTTTGAAGCTGCGGCCAGAGACGTCTCTTGTTTTGGAGCTTTAGAGCCCTCTGCGGCGGGCTAATAGCACAGCAGAGCTGCCTATTAAGACAACCATTTGAGCAAGTATGAGTAAACATACCTGCATACCTCTCTCTCTCTGTGTGTGTGTGTGTGTGTGTGTGTTTACATGTGTGTGTATGCTTGCATGAATGCAGGCATATATGTTTGTATGTGTGTGTGTGTATATGCTTACATGCGTGCATCTGATTGTGTTAAAGTTTGTGTGTGTGTGTGTGTGTGTGTGTGTGTGTGTGTGTGTGTGTGTGTGTGCATTTGCCTGCATATCTGTGTGTGTGTGTGTGTGTGTGTGTGTGTGTGGGCCTCTTACCTGAGGCAGTTAGCCTCTCCCCCATACGCAGGAAGAGAGCAGGAGCCATCATTATCATCCCTCCAATCCAAAGTGATTGCTGAAGCCACAGTAAGAGACTCAGCTGTGGGAGCACCAGAGAGCTGGAAGCCAAAGCAAGCATCTGAGGGCTTTCATGCTCATATCCCCCACTTCCTACAAATGCCACTTTGGAGATGACGCTGATACTAGGCCTAGCTTGATATATGACGAATAGCTTCTGTAGGGCCTCACTTGCACTGCTTTAGAAGTACAGTGTGTCTATAAAACACATCAAAACGAACTTATTCTGTTCTATTACACTATTCTTCTTCTTCTTCTTCTTATTCTTCTTTTTGAACCTCTGCCTAAGACACTTCTCTTTTTTCATGTAATTCAGATTCCAAAGTACCAGCTACAGTGGCTACAGTGGCATTCAACTGAGCATTTGGCACTGGTCCATTTGAAGAAAAGAAATAAGCTGACTGTGCTCTTGAAGCTCCTAAATGCTCAGCCCACCATGACATAACTCGAGGCATGAGGGACGTGAGATGTGGTCAAATCCTTCATCTTCCTGAGCCAAAGCCACTCAAAGTGGCAGTTACTGGGGAGGCACGGGAGGCATGTGCAATCAGCAGTGACTATTCCCTCACTCCCCTCCACCAATCAGGATTGGCCAGAAGGATCTTCAGTCTTCGGTAGGGTGGACAATCCACCTTATTACGCCCCACCCGTTTTAATTGTTTTTCTCCCCTTCCTATGCAGACCCTTCACCGGAGGTTCAGAGCCTGGCCATTTCTCTGAAGATGGGTGTTGTGTGGTAGGCTTCCAACTGATGAAATGAAAAGAGCACACAAACAGCTTTTTCAGAATTCCTTTTTTTTTAATTCAATACTCAGC
>PYXC01001050.1:20000-47500 GCA_015244755.2 Tenualosa ilisha
AAAAAATAATAAAATGTTTGGCCGGGATGACACTCACGGAGTGTGTGTGTATGCATGTCGTGTGTCTATGTACGTACGTATGTGTGCCTGCATGTGTGTGACTGTGTGTGTTTATGTGTGTGCATGTGAGTGTATATGTGTCTCTGTGCCTCTGTGTGTGTGCTCCCGTTTGTGTGTGTGTGTGTGTGTGTGAGAGAGAGAGAGAGAGAGAGGGCGAGAGAGAGAGAGAGCATGTGTGTGTGTGTTAGAGTGTGTGTGTGTGAGTGTTTCAGTCAGCCTGTCGGTTAAAACTTAATTTGGGCACTAGTACATCTCGAAAATAGCCATGTTCAGAACAGAAATTATAAAGCACTCACAACTGACAATATATAGTTAGGAGGAACCCAAAAAAGGGTTTTAAATGGCCTTGAAAATGACATCAAATGACACACAAAAATACACATGGTAGATGTGGGACCCACGTAAATGTCAAAACAAACACATTGAGATGTTCTAGAAAGGCCCAGAAGTTGGAGAAGCATGTGGGAAGACGAGAGCTTACTAAACAACAAGTCAAAGGCGCATTCTGCAAGACTAACAGAAATGTGAGCCTCTGCACGAGGCTGCCAAGGTGAATGCAAATTCGGAGGATTTCAACTCCAAGTGGCCAACCCCAGCCAGGCTTAAGCTTTTGTTTTCGGAGTGCAAAGGTCATGTTATTTTCAAGCAGAAATGGCCGTCAACATCTTAAGCGAATCCTGGGATGGAGGAAGGTGGCTCCTTTGCCAAGCAGACCATTGAGGTCTGATGGAATTTGGCAGGAGTCCATCTGATGAAAGCCTGTTCGAAGTGAACACTTGAGGTTCAGCTTCAGTCCCATCTGATTGCACCAGGGATCCAGAGACACTGTTGAAGAGGACTAACCACTGAATAAATCCCCAAGAGCTGCGCATAAACGGACAATGACGTGCATGTGTTATTGGGAGAGGATAAACATAAACAAGTGAACAAATAAACAGATATAAACCAATTGGATAGCTGAGTGGAAAAAGCCGCGCTGGCCAGGCCAGGCTCGGGCCCTAAACAAACGCACACTCCCCCAGCTGTAAATGCACCAATAACCCGAGGCCTGAGCCCTCCCTCACCCAATTAAAACACGACTTAATGAGACCTGAGCTCGTTAAGAGTCGCTCGTGTCGTTAAGCTGGCGCGATCGCGGTGGGTCAGGTCAAAATTCTCAGCTAAAGCCTTCTAATGGGGCAGATATGACCAGAGCCCCTTTAAAAAGCACAGGCCATAGAATAGCCAGCTGTGGCATCACACACCACACTCGGCCTCCCATCCGTAACACAGCTCACAGCCTCTCAGGGAAAAACACGGCACAGTTACACTGTTAACTTCACAGCTTGTGTCTTCACATTCGTCAGCAGTTTTATCTTTGTAGCTGCCATATTTGAGGCCAGAGAGAGAGAGAGAGAGAGAGAGAGAGAGAGAGAGAGAGAGAGACCCACATGTCATCGGCCTAGTGAGCATCCAAATGACTATCTGTCAAAGGAGAGGAAATATGAATGCCTCTCAAATCATACAGCTAAATAAAGTACATAAACGACTGTGACGGAGAGCTTGATGAGGAGGAACGAAAAGCCGAAGAGGTCTTGTGCGTTTCCTGGGTAAGAGAGTGATGAGCCAAAAACAACTGCTCCATTCATCACCCACTTCGACTCTGTGGTGAGAAAACAGGCACTTAACCACACAATTATCCATCATCAGAGCATCTACACTTAAGGCTGCCAGTCAGTCAGCTGCAGGGGGCCACAGATATGCGCAAACAAACACACACACACATGCACACACACACACACACACACACACACACACACACACACAAATATGCTCCATATATATATATATATATATGCTCCAACACATACAAAACCAAAAATACGTACCTATATACAAAAATAGCTGTATAAACATGCATAGATAAAAAAATATCCACGTGTGTGTGTGTGTGTGTGTGTGTGTGTGTGTGTGAACAGGCACAGCCATTTGCTGATTAGACTGTGGTCTATAATGTATAGTGTTAGATCCTCTGTGTCCCCAAAACTGCTGGTGCGTAGCCACATGTTTACGCAGCAGTGCATGTGTTGTACACATATGCACACAGAGGGCATGGAGAGCAATGGAACCATATACCCCACTCACTGGAAGGCCCAGTCACATCTGTGCCTGCACACACTGAGCAGGATTACAGAGGATTTAGCTGTCCACCTTGCAAACACAATCACACACACACATGCACACATACACACACACACACGCACGGACACATGCACACTCGCGCGCACACGCACACACGCATACACACACACACACACACACACACACACACACACACACATTTGAGTAAACACATTTGCGTAAACACATTCAGTCAATATGAGTCAGACAGAGTTGAGCAACAGTGGTTTAAGTTAACCCTGACTCACTCACTAAGCCTCATCAAAGAGCTGGCTTTGCCTCCCTCTGCTGGTAGGAAAATCTTAGTGCAGAGGATATGACCACACACCACACACCACACACACACCAAATGAACAAATCAAATGCTTGAGTCATGGCTGACAGACTGGTTGCTCATGTCTACAAATGTACATTTCTGAAGTTGTAAATGACACAAAAGCATCCCTCGTTTTATGTCCTCTTCTCAGATCTAAAAACTCCTTCTACATCTTCTGGTAAACTCTCAACAGATGGACACACTTTCAACTCCCAAACTAGCGTGTGAGATCAGTATAGTAACTTATTTGAGTTGACATGTTGGATAAAAAAGTGGCCCAAGTTTGTGTCTGTAGCTTTGTACTTATTAGTTTGCATCTGTGTGCAGTCCTGACTTAAGGGGATTCATGGGTTCGTTACTGACAAACATAACAGAACAGTCTACTAACATTCAGACCATCTATGAGTGCTAATGCTTCCAAATATTCTCTCCATGACAGTAAATAGGATAGAGGCGCCACCTATAGGCCAGTGGTTGCATTACAGCACATCCTCTACCACAGCAGCCTACCATGCAGCTGATTGTGGTACTAATGTCTCATATCACCGTATTCATGGCAACAAGGATTGCGCTTGTGTCACTTTTGAAGCCATTTAAAAAAAAAAAATCAAATCAAACTTGTGAAAAAACTTGGGTTACAAAAATCAGCACAATGCCATTTTATTGACAAATATGTTTGCATTACATTATTTTTATATACTCTGAAATACCGAAATATCCAAACTCTTTTTCATATTTTCATCAGTACAAAAGAAAAAAAAATCTAGTATTAAAATGTTAAAATTATTCATTTTATCCATAACAGCATAAAATAAAATATGATAATTAATCTGAATCACTGACGTCATAAAAAAGCATAGATGTATATCGTCTTTAAGTTGTATAAAACTGCATTTCTGAGGAATTTCTGATTCTTTTTTTAAAAAATAAGTCACAATCATTTGAAAGATACAGGATTAATCTCTGACTGCTCAAAGCAATAGTGATTTACTTTCAATGAGAGATGCCAGAACAGAATATAATCATCTTTGAAATCATTCACACAATCAGAAGACAATATCTAATAATGATAACAAAACAGCAACTCTGCTACAATTTCTTAACAGCCAACAAGTGAACAAGCTAAACTGACCACCTCAATCAAATAAGCATTGATTTGCAGGATACAGCACTGCATACCTATAGATACCACCATCATTGTCACCATCATCATCATCTTCATCATCATCACCATCACCATCATCATCATCATCACCATCATCATCATCACCATCATCATCACCACCATCATCATCATCATCATCATCATCACCATCATCATCATCATCACCATCATTATCATCATTATCATCATCACAATTAATTATATGACTATACCTAAATGAAAAGCACTGTGGCATTCGATGCACTCACTACCAATACCATCACAGAAAGCACATTCATCATACTCATCTGCACGTGTTCACTTCATCTCAGTGATCTGGACCGGTGGTGGAATATTAATGCCGTGGTTACTTGCACCAGTAGCGTCAGCTGCGCACAGAGCACAGAGGCTTAAAAACATGACATGATTAGGTTTCTTTTGCTTTAACTCTACAAATGAAAGTGAGTCAAACCAAGCTGTTCAAAAAAAAAGCCCAACAGAGAAGAAGAAGCAGAAAGCAGAGCCTCAGAAGGAGCCTGCAGCTCTGGGAGAAAGGTGAATGTGCATGTCAGTAAGTCAGTGTGTTACCACTCTGAGGTCCGGACACTTTGAGGCAGTCTGTTTAACCTTGACAGACTAGCGCTTGTGTGTGTGTGAGTGTGTGTGTGTGTGTGGATATGTGTTTGTGTGTGCATGTGTGTGTGTATGGATATGTGTTTGTGTGTACATGTATTTATGTGCGAGTGTGTGTTTGTGTGTGTGTGCGTGTATGGATATGTTTGTGTGTACATGTGTGTGTGTTTGTGTGTATGGATATGTGTTTGTGTGTACATGTATGTGTGAGTGTGTTTTTTTGTGTGTGTGTGTGTGTGTGTCTGTGTGCGCAAGTGTGTTTGAGAGTGTGTGTGTGAGCGTGTGAATGGATGTGTGTGTTCATCAGAGTTTGGTCATTGGTATGTGCAGGTTGTTCCACGGTCCCATCCACACCTCCTCGTCCTCCGAGTGTGTGTGCTCGCTGGGTGTTTTCGAGCGGCCCTTCCCGTCCTCGCCTCCGCTTCCGCTTCCACTTCCACTTCCGTCCACCGACGACTCCCGCTCCAGCCCACAGCGCCCCCTACCGTTCCTCTGAAGCATTGGCACAGACGCCGAGTGCCCCAGCGCCTTATGGGCCACGCTGTTGGCCTTGGAGCCGCCATTGCCACTTCTGTGGTCACTGCTGATACTGCTGTGGCCAGAGCCTGGCACGCTGTTGGAGAGCCCGACGTTGAGACCCAGACCAACCACGCGGTCCGAGGCGAGCGCCGCCGTACCCCCCACCCCCATCCCCACCCCACCCCCACCCCACTGCTGCAGTTGCCCACCGTCTGGATGACAAGGCCCACGTGCGGGGGGTCGCTCCCGTCAGGGTGGGAGCCGTTGAGTGGGAGCTGCTCCTCGCGCGGGACGCCCAGCTTGTCCAGCTTCTTGAAGCGCCTGGCCAGGCGGCCTCCGGGCGAGGCCGAACCCAGCTTGAAGTTGTTGCCGTGGGGGTGGGTGGGCCGGCGCGTGCGGATGATGGAGCCGTTCTGGGCGAGGTAGATGGAGCCGTTGAGGCTGCTGTGTGGGGTGGGGGTGGGGGTGGGGTGGTACTGGTGGGGTTGCTACTGCTGCTGGAGGTGGAGGTGGAGGTGGAGGTGGAGGAGGCAGTGACGGTGGTGTTGGTATTGGGGACTCTGCTGTTGCGTAGGACGTCAGGGCCGCTGTCGTCTCCTGTGGAGCTGCCTGTCTCCCCACCAACTAGCAGCTTCACACGCTTCTTCTGCCCAGGCTGAAACAGGGGAACATATACACAAACACGCACAGGCAGGCAGGCACACACACACACACACACACACACACACACACACACACATACACACACATATATAGATTGTCAATGACAGTACAGTTTACCTGGACATGTTGAACATGCATAAGTAGAGATGAGCACTCAAAGGGAAGTCCAGGCGATCAGTAGGAGTACAGTGTACTTGAGGATAAAACCAAAGACAAGTTTTGAAAATGTACATGTAAACATGTACAATGTAAAATGTGCATAGGAAAGTAAGAGACATGCGCACGCGCACGCACACACACACACACACACACAAACACACACACACAGCAAGGGATCACAGGTAGGAATGGTAGGCACTTGAAAGGTTTTGCTGTTAACTAAGAGAAAAAAACACAACAAAACAAAACAAAAAACATCAGTAATCAGCTCTGTCACAGCAAGAGATGAAGAGGAGCCTGAAAATAAGAACATCTTCCAGCCTCAAAGAAATGAAAAGGCTTTAGCACAGAGTCTAGTCTAGTTTCCGGCCTCAAAGAAATGAAAAGACTTCAGCACAGAGTCTAGTCTAGTTTCCCAGCTGGAAGGGAAATAGGGTAAAATAGACCACACAGCTGACCACACCAAGAAGACAACTTCACTTTTGTAGAAACTGTGAAAGGAAGAGTTTAGCGTAAATCAACCCATTTCCCTGTTGCTTGAGCTCACCGAGTGCGGTGGGTAGGAAAAGGAAGGAGGAAGTGCAGTACAACGCTAAGAGAAAGGGGCACAGGAAACCAAAACTGAAACCTTGCTTTCCTTGCCCATATTTGTTAGCGTTAGCTGCTACTATTCCTACTATTTCCTTGCCCATATTTGTTAGCGTTAGCTGCTACTATTCCTACTATTTCCTTGCCCATATTTGTTAGCGTTAGCTGCCACTTTACTATTCTGCCCTTGTGCGATATTTTCTCGTTCCTCTTCCTAACGCTAGCTATGGGTTGATTTATGCTGAAGTGACAACAAGGCTTGAGTCAAGTCAGACCAGACCAATCCACTACAAACCACTTCAAACCACTTCCAACCTTTGAGCTCTGACTTCTCTGTCCATCAGAAAGCAGTGGAGTCACCCTCGTTCTCCTCAGTCCTGTCTGAGGAGAGGGCGTCCTCGTCCACCTCTGTGATGGGCGACAGTCCTCCAAAGCCCTCCACTGAGCTCTCCTCCGTCATGCTGGCTTCGGTGGCGTACGGGCTCGCCCCAGGCGAATGCACACTTTTGTGAGACGCGCTACTGTCGCTGAGCTCGCTGGCGGATTCCTTACTCTCCTCTGCCTCTGTCTCTTCATATTCCTGCTCCTCCTCCTCATCTTCGTCCTCCACAATGCTCTGCTCGTCGACGGCCCACTGGGAGCCGCGGGTAGTGACGGACTTGCCAGAGCGCCGGGTGGTCGAGCTGCCCTCGCTGATGGCGGAGCTCGCAATGGAGACCCGGTCCTCGTCCTCGGTGGCTTCGGCCTCGGAGGCTTCGCCCTCGGAGGCTTCTGCCTCAGACGCTTCCACCTCGGACGCGCTCCCCATGGAACTGCCTGCCGTGCCCGTCCCGCTCTCGGCCTCGCTGCCCGACGGCGCTTTGCTGCCGCCGCCGCCGCGGCCGCTCGCCGCCGAGGCGCTGGACTTCACGGAGGAGCGGGCGGACGAAGCCTGGGAGCCGCCCTCACCGCTCTCTGCAGCGCTACCACTCTCTGCTGCACTAGCACTTTCTTCAGCGCTGCCACTCTCTGCTGTGCTAGCACTTCCTGCAGCACTGCCACTCTTTGTCTCACTGCCACTTGCTGTGCCCGGGGCGCTCCCTGAGCGGCTGGCAGCGCCGCTGCCTGAGGGCGTCCCCGACACCGTGCTCTTCTCCTCGTCTTCATCCTCTTCCTCGGATCCCTCATCTGAGCCCTTCTCCGTGCCGGACTCTTCCTCAGAACCAGACTCTTTCTCCGTGTCTGATTCCTTTCCAGTTCCCGATTCTTTCCCTGAAATCGATGCCGCCTCTGATCCTGACTCTTTCTCCGATCCAGACTCTTTCTCCGATCCAGACTCGGACTCTTTCTCTGTGCCAGATGCTTTCTCAGACCTGGATGCTTTCTCAGATTCGGACTTGCTCTCCTGGTCCGAGTCCCCAGGCTCCTCCGGCTCGGACTCCGAGTCCACCGTGCTCTCCTGGGCATCGTCTCGGTCCAAGTCCACCTTGAGGTAATCCTTATCGGCCACGCTGCTCTGTTCTGATGCCTCTTCATCCTCCTCCTCTTCGTCCTCCTCGTCTGATCCTCTCCTCTTCTTCTTCTTGTCCTTCTTCTTGCGGGCCTCCAATTCAGAGCCGCTCCCGCTAGGCTCGGCCTCGCTCACGCTGATGGACACCTGGGTCTTCTTCTCCTCATCCTCCTCTTCCTCGCTTCGACTCACGCTGCTCTGGGACTTGCGGCGGCCCTTCAGTTTGGTCCCGATGCTGATGCGCTTCAGCACCTTGCCCAGGCGGCTGCGGACAGAGCCTGGCGCGCCCGCGCCGTCGCTGGGTCCCCCCGTCAGGCCCTCCTGGCTGCCGCGCCGGCGAGCCGCCGTCAGCCTGGCGTACTCCTTGCCGAACATGCCGAAGACTTTGGCCTTCTTCCAAGGCGAAGGGGCGGGAGGCTCCACCTTCTTACCGGCGGCCAGCAGCTTGCTGAGCTTCATGACCGACTTCAGCCTCTTGGCCGCCCTGGAGGCTTCGGCCTCACCCTCGTCCTCTGCCGGGGCCACCTCATCTGCCGCCGGCTCCTCCTCTTCTTCCTCGGGTGGAATGTCCTGGAACGCCACCCGTCGCCCAGGTGGAGCGCCACGGCCACGGCCTCTGCCTCTGCCTCTCCCTCTTCCTCTGCCCCGGCCCTGTGTGTGTGTGGCATTGACATCATTTCCTTTACCAAAATTGGATTCTGAGACATGGATCAGGTTAGCGTACCTTTTAGCAGTTTAAATAACAGGCCTAAATATCATTCTAGTGCCTTTACTTAACTGATCAAAGGTGTCATGGCATGCATCTGAAATGTCCAGTGCATCAGTAAACTCATTCACTATTCACACACTGTCCGCCTCCTCAGGGTTATGTAGGAACTTCTTGAAGACTTGAAAGTAAACTTTTGTCTTGTCAGCAAGGTGAAGACACCCAACACACACACACACACACACACACACACAGTTTTGTGTCTGGACCTCCAAGAGTGTATTTCTTCAGCAGATGACACTTCATTTGTCATCAGACTAGACAGGATAAGATTCTGCTGAATTGGTTGGCTGCAATGTTCTGGGCATAAAATAAATGAGTCCCTGGCCATGTTTGGTGGGCTGCATTAAACAGCACAAGCCAAAGGCAACAGGCAGCCAGGAGTTAAGAGCCGTTAGGTACACACGGCAGAGAGAGATAAACTACGGCTCAAGTCCCACAGAGTCAGCGGCCCCTCTGGGCCTCTATGGAGCACACGTATCTGTCTAATTAAAAAGGATTTATAGTCATAATTGCTGGAATGAACTAAGCTACAATACCTGATTAGAATAGGCTTTGGAAGAAATGTGTTTCAAATGCAATAATTTACATATTCTTCAACTGCAGCTTGGGAAAGGCACTATTTCATTGATTAATCGCCACCTATTTAATCTGGAATCTCAGACATAATGGATTTACAGGACAAACACAAATACTACTGCTTATCTGAGGTTTGAGCCACTTGTGAAAAGTCAACTGTTTCAAAAGTTTAACTCCCAGAAAATAGCCTCCTGTCACAAACAAGGCCCCTGCTATCAATAATGAAGTGAGGCGCTAACTAGCATTCAATAATGAATGCTATTCAAAGCAGTTTTACCACCTCTAAAACCATCCTCAGTCTCAGGGTGACACACTCATGTCATTCTCAGAGGGCAACAATTATTAAGTAAACATCCTAAGACTGTTTGTGTCTGACAGCGATAAGCGCTTTAGTGGCCAGATGTCAATGCATTTATGCAGACTACACTACACTAACGTATGCCTTCCTGCCCATCAGTGACACGCACACACACACACACACACACACACAGCGCTTCAAATCCATGACTTTGTCTATCTGGGCAACTTATGGCAGTGAAGGGGGGGTGGGGGGCGAGGGGTTGTGTTGTGACTTTGCAGTGGCTCCCTCAAAACCGTGTCTTTGATTCCTGACTGGTTCTGTTCTGCCCTGGGGCAAGGCCTTCAGCCCTAAATTGCTCTGGGGAGACCGGACTTTTTAATATTTAACAAATGCCAGTTGCTTTGAATAAAAGTGGAGCAATTCCTTGGAAAGTGGACATTTTCGACACATCCCCAACACCAATAAAATGCCTGTGATGTGAATTATTACAACATTTGAGGATTCGCTGGTGAGGTCACATAAGAAATGGTACAAGACAAATAATACTATACTTGCACATGTCCCATCACATCCATAGTTTGGAAACTGGCCAGCCTCAGCCAAATCAATTAGCTTATTAACAAATAAAAAAGACTAATTAACAAATAAAAAATACATACTTAAATACATACATACATACATACTTACACACGCTGACTGACACACACAAATACTGATTGACACACACATATGACACACACACACATATATATAAGTGGGCATCATATGGTGTCCTGATGTGAACAGTGCTGTGGGTGTGCTACCTCTCCCCGTGGACTTACTTACTTACTTACTACGTACATACGTACACACACTCACACACACACACACACACACACACACACAACAATGCAGTGGGTGTGCTACCTCTCCCTGTGGACTGTAGTAGTAGGCATCGTCCTCCATGATGACCTCGCCGTACTCATCATACATGCCACCAGGGGGAAGAAGCTTCCGGCGGCTACCATACTGAGGGACGCCATAGCTGAAGCAGACAGAGAGAGAGAGAGAGAGAGAGAGAGAGAGAGATAGAGAGAAAGAGAGAGGGAGAGAAAAGAGAGAGAGAAAATAGAGAGAGAAGAGAGAGAGAGAGAGAGAGAATTTAAGAAATCTGTGTGAATGTCAATGATAAATGAATAAAGACTTTATTTTGTTTGTAAGCAAAGCAAATTATGAGATTAGAGGTGTAACTCCAACTGACGTATGAATGATTTTCACTTATCACTTATAAATGAGTGAATGATTTATTCTGCAAACTTTAGCTCGTGATAATAAACAGGCATCATTAAAATAAAACAGCGATAACTTCCTGCTACAGGCTACAGGGAATTCACGACTAATTCCATGAGCCACCGGGGTCACAACAGTATTTGTGATAAGACCGTGTGTGTGTGTGTGTGTGTGTGTGTGTGTGTGTGTTTCAATCAGGTGTGACGTGTAGGCCTACTCTACCTCGGATCAAACACAGCATCATCAGTGTACGTTGAGAACCTATCCTGTTGCCCCAGGAGATTACACGTCTGGGTGAGAAGCGGATTAAGAGCTTCTAAGCCACCGCTAGTGAGCGCTAACGCGAGAGCTGCAGGGTCTGTAGATTGGCGCCGCTGTCTACAGATCCCTGACTGAACCCATAGTGAGCTAACATCCCTAAATACCACAACACACATTAACAGAGCACCTCTTAGCATCAACATTAGCCACTTAGCTTCTCAGGAACAAATACAAATAAATAACAGCACCTAGCATTTACAATGAGACGGAGGGGAAATGGAGGAAAATCCATGGGTGTAAGTATGTGTTTAGCAACACTGTCTGAGGGCCTGATTGATCCTGGATTAAGGCAGTGTGGGGCGGTGTAGCTGAGGAGACGTAGGGTGGCAGGCAGAAACACACACACGCACACACACACACACAGACACACAGACACACACAAACACACACACACACACAGGCACATCCATACTATTCTGTGATTAACCCACTTACGGCTCACTCATTCCCAATGAATAAAGGGACCAACACACATATGCATCAGTGGAGGGCAGAACGTGTATCTGCTCCATGGCACTTTAGGAGGTATGTGGATAATTTTAAGGAGGTATGTGGATCATTTTAAGGAGGTATGTGAATAATTACCTTGGAGGTGATCATGGGCAATAATTACTACTGGAGAAGAAGAACAAGGGAGACAGAGAGGAAAGGAGAGATGGGGAGAGAGAGGGACAGAGCTAGAAAGAAAAAAGACAGATAGATAGATAGATAGATGGATGGATACTATAGATAGAGAAAGAAAAAGGAAAGAGAGAGAGATAGAGAGAGAGAGAGAGAGACTGGCCAATGTTCATCCCTTCTGACTATAAGAGTGCTGTGTGCCGAGGGCCTAAAAAAGTGAAATGATTGAAGAGAAACAGATTGATGTTGTTCCTCATATGAGGTCTGTGGACCCTCACAGCTGCGTCTCACACACGTGCACGTGCACGCACACAACGCATACAACACACGCATGTACGCACGCACACACACACACGCGCACACACACACGCGCACACACACACTCACACACACACACACACACTCTGATGACCACACTCTGGACCTGGACATCGTCCCCCCTCACAGCTGCGTCTCACACACACGTGCACGTGCACGCACACAACGCATACAACACGCGCATGTACGCACGCACACACACGCGCGCGCACACACACACACACGCGCGCACACACACACACACACAGTCTCCTCTCACAGCCACGTCTAATCAGTCCACCTGGCTGACAAATGTAAGGCTAAGTCTGCTTCAAAGCTCTTCATCAGACCATCTCTCTAGGGGGCAGCAAACACAAACACACACACACACACACATGCAAAAACTCACATTAATGCACACGCTCACGTACACACACACACATACATACACTTACATGCATGCATGCATGCACACGCACACACACATACAGAAACACACAGTTCACCGCACAACATCCTGCTAGCATCTGTTCTATCGTAACCTTGCCATCCAGAATGTCAATACACCATATGGGCTGTGCTTGTAACAACAACCTGGGCACATGCAAACTAATCCCGACCCCCCCCCCCCCCCCCCCCAACACTGTTCTACTTCTTCTTCTTCACTCACTTTTCTTTCTTCCTCTTTCACTCACTTTCACTTTCTCCCTCCCTTTCTCCCTCGTGTCTTTCCCTTCATTTCATTCTTTCTCTTCTTTACTCCTTCTTATCCCCTCGTACATTCTTCTATTTCTGTTCGCTAACACACTTTCTCCTTCTCTACTTCTCTGTCCTATCCCCTCTTCTCTCACTCTCTCTCTCTCTCTCTCTCTCCTCCCTGATCCCCTCTTTTATTTCTCTCCATTGGGATTCACCAGCAGCCTGTAACTGAATGGATTCATCCCAGCTCATTCCAGGAAAGGCATATAAACACTAATAGATGAGAAATTAACAAGGGATGAAAGCACAGAGAAAAGGACAGAAAGAGAGACGGAGAGATGGTGTGTGTGTGTGTGTGTGTGTGAGAGAGAGAGAGAGTGGGTGTCGTGTTCTGGGAGTAACTAATATGCAAACGTAATAAATTGAGTCCAATTGATTAGTTCCTGGAGTTTTTGCGGCTGGCCCCTGGAGGAGGATTTGAAGAGTGCTGAAATCCTTTTGAAGCGGCTTACGGTTAATAACTTCATTGAGTCTCTCACTCAGCAAGCTGGGCTCCCATGCACCAAGCATGAGGAGGGGAGGACAGGTCTGCCAGTGGTGACACAGCCAACCAAGTCACACACACACACACACACACCTACATGCTCCAGATGTGAACACAAACACACACACACACAGAAACATGTTCACTCGCGTTCACCAGATGCTTGCGCACACACACACACACACACACACACACACACACACACACACACACAGAAACATGTTCACTCGCGTTCACCAGATGCGTGCGCACACACACACACATACACACACACACACGCATTCACACAGATGTATACACACTTCCACTTAAATAACACATAGTTTTTTCCTGATCTCTTACCCTTGATCATAGCCATAGTAGTCTTGTGAGTAATAGTCCTGCCCAGGGTCAATACCAGATTCCATCGACAGAGCCTGAGCATTCATATAAAACAAACAAACAAACAAACACACAAACAAAAACAAAAACAAAAACAGGACTGTGTTTACCAACAACCCAAACCCAGAGAATAGCTATAGAGTGCTGTGCGTTAGTTTGGGAATGCAGGACAAAGAGTGTAACGTCTCATGATAGGTGAGAGGGTGAGACTGAAGGAAGGCTCTACCTCAGGTCTAAGCAGAGAGGGTCTCAACAGCTGCTGCTGTTAGGAGAAAGGACACAGAGGAAATGAGAAGAGACAGAAAAAGATAGATAGATAGAGAGATAGATAGATAGATAGATAGATAGATAGATAGATAGATAGATAGACAGACACGCAGACAGACAGACAGATAGATAGATAGATAGATAGATAGATAGATAGATAGATAGATAGATAGACACGCAGACAGACAGATAGATAGATAGATAGATAGATAGATAGATAGATAGATAGATAGATAGATAGATAGATAGATAGACATGCAGACAGACAGACAGACACGGAGACAGACAGATAGATAGATAGACACAGACAGACAGACAGAGAGAGAGAGAGAGGACAAGTTAGTGAAGTGAGGGACAATAAACGTGGTAAAGAGGAAATGAAGTTAAGGGCAAAGAAAATGGGGGAACCTTTGGAACAAGTGGAGATGAACAGAATCAAAACAGAAAGAGACGAGCAGAAGCGGAGTGGATAGAGTGGAGACAGACGGACAGCACAGCAAAGGGCCGAGACAGAGAGATACAGATAGACTGAGAACAAGCGCTGCTGAGTCAGCAATCTCTTTCTTCTCCGCTGAGCCCCACTTTCCCTCACTCATATTCATCAAACAGAGCGAGATGACCAGCCCAATGCTAAAAAATCACTTGTACTAACACACCCTGTGGGGAAGCTGGAGATAAGAAATATAAAACATGGTGCACTTAGAGCGTCTGGTATCTCTCCTGTCAGGCACTCTGGAGGAGGGGGGAAAAAGTGTCCCCCATCAATCACCTCCACATCCCAGGCAGCCGACTCCCCCCATCCCCCATCCCACCCCCCCCCACACGCCCCTCGCCGGCCCCTTCGGCACTTATCAACAGATAACAGATGAGAAACAGACACATTTCAAGCCGTTAAGTGCGCAATGATGGACAGAATAAAAAAAAACACAGAGAGAGAGGCAGGAAAGAAAAACAGTCATAACGCACCTCTCTGCCGTATCCCCCACGCCTCCTGCCAAAGAGAAGAGAGAGAGAGAGAGAAAGAGGGATGAGGTGAGAAGAAGGAGACAAAACCATTCACATTTTAATATATGGGCACTCTGAACGACAGATAAGACAATGGATTATTCTATAGCTTTTATTTACCCTTTTATTCCCCCCCCCCCCCCCCCCCCCCACGGGAGGCACACAAACACAATCTAGTGCTTTAAAGCACTGTAACAATTCACTATAACACAAGGCATAGAGGGAGCTGATTAAAGATCACTTTGTGTCAAGATCAGAGGAATGCTGCGGCTCTCAATCTCTCCCACGCTCACAAATAAATAAATAAATAAATACTACAGCTACGACTCCATTTAAAAACCATAAAGGGAGAGAAAGGGGACAGAATGTGCCACTTCATCTTCTTGGAGACAGACCTACGTAGCGTACCCCGTCTCAAAGCACAATCTAAAGCTTTACACCTAACAACACACCCCATCATTCATACATTCCACTCAGCCTTGAGATGGGAGCCAGTCCCTAGGACGGTCGAGGAGAAGAAACAATGGCACAGCCTTACTGAACTAGAGAAAAGCTGAAGGCAAACTGGATAGCCTCTAAGCCAGGGGTCTCCAACACATTGCTCGGGAGCTACCAGTAGCTCGCCACCTGCTTAAGAGTAGGGTCAAAGGAGATGCAATTAAATCCCATAAGATAGTCACAAAAGGTATTCAACCTCTTAAAGTCTCTATGAAATCAACTTCAAACATCCTGCCCTGTGTGGGACACCATGATCCCAGTGCTCTCTGATGAGAACTGATTTTTGTATTGCACACCAGATTTGGCTGGAACTATGGCTAAAGAAAGGCCCCACAAATTCAGATGACACTTCAGATGAGTGTTTGCACTGCGCTGTAAGTGCGTAAGACGGCAAACGATGTAACATCTATCTCCAGTACCTTCAGTAATACGATGTAAAATAGTGGCGTGCTCTTGGCCATGGTGATGCCAAAGTAGCTCTCGGAGGAAGAAAAATTGGAGACCCCTACTCTAGGCACTACATAATGACAGAAAGGAAATAAAGAACTCACTTTCAATGATGAGGGATCACTTAACACTGCAAGGAAGGAAAAAAAACTCCCCTCCCATCTCTCAGTGAAACAGCAGTGGCCAGAGGGGAGAGCTTAGCAAGGTCGTTAGCCACGCATTCACGGAGAGTTTTACTGTGAGCTCGTCTTTGTCAAGTAACTGAGTGGGTTTCACAGAGCACCCAAATCAAAGTGCAGTTGCTAGAGAGTGGGTGAGAATGTTTTGTAACGTCTTCCCTCATGTTAATAATATGGCCAGTCAGACAGATGTTAGAAGCAACCTTTGCATCATGGTGTAAACATCCTCACTGGTGTTCTGACTAGCTCTCCTCTCCATCTTTTGTGCAGAACCAAAAAATCAACCATCCATCCAAAGCTATTCAATTTGAAGCAAGGCGTCGACACCAATGAAAAAGCAGCGTTGAACTTTCTTTGTGTCTATCACACACACACTCACAGCCATACACACACATACACACACAATTGACAGTTCCCCAATGACAGTGGACCCATGCCCTTGTCATGCCTGTTCTCTGTGACTGATCTTCTATGTGTTTCCTCAACATGTCTGCAAAGGACACTCTCTGTCTCACACATACATCTGGGAGGGTTTCCAGAACATTCTTACTGTAAATAAAGGGTGGTTTCAGAGATGGTGTGAAAACCAGGTGATGTTTGTAAAGCTTGCTTGGGCTACTACTTCTTTGTGGTGCTTTTGAGACACTCAGTCCCAGACCATTAGGTGAGTGATGAAGATAGATAGTTAGTTAGTGAGTTAGTGAGTGAGTGAGCGAGCGAGTGAGTTATAGACAGGTAGTTAGTGGGTGAGTGAGTGAGTGAGTGAGTGAGCGAGCGAGTGAGTGATAGACAGGTAGTTAGTGGGTGAGTGAGTGAGTGAGTGAGTGAGCGAGTGAGTGAGTGAGTGAATGAGTGAGTGAGTGTGTGAGCGAGTGAGTATGTGTATAAGTGAGTGAGTGAGTGATAGACAGGTAGTTAGTGGGAGGAAAAAGTGAGTAAGTGTGTATGTGTGTGTGTGTGTCTAAGTGTGTGTGATTGATAGATAGGTAGTTAGTGGGCGAATGAGTGAGTGAGTGAGTGTATGTTTGTGTGTGTGTGTGAATGAGTGTGTGTGTGTGTGAGTAAGCGAGTGAGTGAGTGAGAGAGTGTGTGTGTGAATGAGTGAGAGTGATAGACAGGTAATTAGTGGGAGAATGTGAGTGTGTAATGAGTGAATGAGTGAGTGAGGAATAGACAGGTAGTTCATGCCTTGGTGAGTGAGCAAGCGAGTGAGTGTGTGAGTGAGTGTGTAAGTAAATGAGTGAGTAAGTGATAAAAACAGTTAGTGGGAGAATGAATGAATGAATGAGCGAGTGAGTGAACAAGTGACAGTCATGAGCATCATGACAGTGAAAACACAAGGGGAAGAAGAAAGGACAGAGCCATGCAGTGTGCTGTATCTTTTATATGTCTATCTCATGCTCACAGTGCTGGAGGATATGAGAATCACATTCATCACCGTCACCAAGATCACAAGCATCACCATCCCAGCAGTCCTCTGCACATAGCAAATACACACACATATATATATATATATATATACAGACAGCATTCAAATCGCTTCCACCTAAAAGTCTCTTATGCCCCGCATTGACATGGGTGGAGTCCACAGATGGCATGAAAACCATATCGGATACATCAAACATGTTCCATAAACTTTACAAAAAAGGATCAAACTTTTGACAAAAGAAATATGTTTAGAGAGAGTATGAAATGTTGACACAAACAAAAAAGAGATGACAGTGAAGTAGGCTTCTAAGAAGAGAGGGACAAGAGAGAGAGAGAGAAAGAAAGAGAGAGATAAAAGAGAGAGAAGAGAAAGATGACGAGGTCAGAATGCAGTGGAGAGAGTAGGATAAAGTCTATCTGGGCCACTCTCAGAGTCTGAGCCACGGCGTGACTGTGGAACCGCGGTTCCGTTGGAGCCGGGCTGTGGCGGTTCCCCGTTGGGGCCGGGGCTGTCCGTTCTCTCTGCTGCTGTGTCTCCATACAGCAGGAACTTGGTGCTCTTGGCAATCTGTCTGGCGCGCCTGTCCTCCGGGTTCGGATTCTGGTTCTGGCTCTGACCCAGGTTCTTCAGGATCCCCTTCAGGCCTCCGCGCTTGGGCCCCTGGCCGTTCTCAAGCTGAACAGGAGGGGATGGGGGTGTTAGAGTCGGGGTTGGGGTTGGGGACGGGGAGGGCACAGCCCGCTGTGAGATGGGGCGAAGTGTGACCCCGTGGAAGGGGGAAGCTGGGGGAGGGGGGGTGGGGATGTGGGGGAGACTGGGGAGGCGTGGAGCTTCGGAGGAGGGGAGGAGGGGAGAGAGCGTTGGGGGAGGGAGGAGGGGAAGGGTGACGCCCAGCTCTGTGGTGCAGGACGACGGAGAGGGTGGGGGAGCTTTGATGCCAGGGGTGGAGGAGGACGAGGAGTGTGGGGGTGGCGGTGGAGGCTCCTCTGGGGGATCCGGAATGATCTCCACCAGTACCTCGCACGGCTCCACCGTCACGTAGCTGGAGATGCTGGAGTTGAAATTGCGCAGGACGGGCGGAGTGGCGCGGGGCACGGGCAGAGGCGACGGCGTGCCACCCTCGCCATCGCCTGTGATGATAATGCAGGGTGGCACATCCTTGCCCACCAACGCCGACGGGCTGTGTGGTGGCATGGTGGGGAAGAGCAGCAGCTCGTCCAGGTCCAGAGTCGCGCAGCGCGACTCCCGTCCCAGAGTGCTCCAGTTCTGCTCGGCCAGCGCCGCCTGCAGCTCGAAGTTGCGCGCCTGCTCGCGCACCGACAGCTTCGCCACCGAGCTGCGCCCGCTCAGCAGCTCCAGCTCCGCATCCAGCTCCTCGCGGCTTCCGCGGAACACCGAACGCTCTTCGTCGTCGTCCTCTTCCGACTCCCAGGGGGCCGAGCGAGACCAGGAGAAGCGGTGGCTGCCCAATGAGGGCGACTGTGGGGACGACAGCGGGAGGTCGGGCTGCTCGCTGGCGGACGGGCTGCCCGCCGCGGAGCGCGGGCCCTCCTCGTAGAGCGGGTTGGGCGTGGTGATCGGGTGGTGGTCTGACAGGAGGGTGATGGTGCTCTCCGAGCGCGGCAGGGTGCAGTGGAGACCCCCGTTGGCTAAGCTTTGCTTGTGGGCCGTGATGGCTCGCGCCGCCGTCGAGCTGATGAGACGCTGGCGATCGACCTCCTCGATCACAGACTTCCTGGGCCTTCTGAAGGCCAGGCGTGAGAAGAGGGGGACGAATGGAAGACAGGAGAAGGAGAAGGAGAGAACAAAAGGACAGTGAAGATGGAATGAAGAAAGCATGATGTACAAACAAATGGAATTAAAGGAGGAAAGGGAAGGGGAGGAATAGCATGATCCCAAAATCCTTTAGGCTTTTTCAGAAGATTAAAAAAAAAGAACATTATAAATGGTGGGGGAAAAAAATCGTAAACAAATGACAAACTAAAATCGTGCTAGAATTTTAGCCGAATATGAAACTTCTCTTGTAACACTTGTGCTCTTAACAAATTCTCATGCCAGTCAGGTCCCATATTGTTTTTGCTTCCCTGTAGATCACTAAGGGATTTAGACAGCAGCCTGTGCCTTAAAATTGATATCCCCTCATTTGTCCTAAGAATGAATGAGTCTGCTCACTGTGCTTCTGCTGAGTAATTCAGTTTGTGCTGCACAGAGAAACAAAGCTGCCATGGAGGCTTACTGGCATGAGAGTAGAAGAGACATGCAGTGTTGAAGGGCCTGATTGAGTTTTTTAGCAATGACTAGGTAGCAATTACGTATCAATAAAAAAATGTATGAAAAAAAATGTTTGGCCAAAACACCCAACTTGAGCTCTGGGGACTCTGGGATGTGAGTTGTGTGTAATTGATGAAGAGTAGCACACACTTACCCAGGTATGGGCATGGAGAAAGGGACAGATTGCACAGGTTAGTCAATACACATGAGTGTGAGGCCTTAGCTAGCAGAGGGACTGAGACAGTTGTAAACACACGACATCAGTAAAGCTAGTTAACTAGCCTAGCATCGCTGCATCTATACAGCATAAAGCTATGCTACAGGCAACCCATTGGGCTAATGCTAATTGCAATTATTTTGTCTGTTTATTTAGTTCTTCTGTTCTGATTTAGAACAGCAGGGCTGTTATATGTTTGCTACTCACACACATCTACTGGTGGTTTAACATCTGAAGGGGAAAGGACATATCAGGTAATGTACTTACTGCAACCTAGCGCAGCCATGAATGTCAAGAAGCAAGCAGCACACAGGGAGTGTGTGTGTGTGTGTGTGTGTGTGTGTGTGGAAGGGGGGGGGCAAGAAGAAAAGACAGATGTAGAAATAGAGATGGAGAGAGAAGAGAAAAGAATGAATGAATAATGCAGCAGGGAAACAGATGAGAAAATAGACGTGTAAAGAAAACAAACACAGCAGCGCTAACGGCACCCATCAAAGAATGAAGTGTGGACACTGAAGGATGCAGAACTGACTTCAAATACAGAACGGAGGGGTGTTTGTTTTTAAGGCCCATGTGTGCGGTTGGTCTGTTACTTATTTAGGAATGGTAAATATTTTGGTAACAGTGAATACATTTCTGGGGGTGAGCTTGAGTAATAAATAATGTAAGATGACTCATGACTGACCTGGAAATAAATAATGGAAGATGAATTATAAATATTATAATAATAATATATTCAAACATATGTTTCTCTTAGAATCAGAAACACTGCTTGTGGGTGTGGGCTAATACATACATTATCAAAAAGAAGAAACACCATTTGATCCTTTCCCTATGAACGTGCACACACGCACACAAACACACACACACACACAAACTTTCCTTTATGTATGCACGTACACACACTTTCCTTAGGTAAACCTGCTGCAGGCAATTTTAACACAGTGCGTATCAAAGGTAGTAGAAAATCCTACATATTTGTCCACGTCTTTGGAATGGGCTGTTCCATTTGCCTTTGTATACCAGGCTTAAATCAACATCACATCAGGTCACAAGCGTGTGCAAGCGGTCCATCAGGTTGCGAGTTGCAGCATTATAGTTTCCCTTGGCACATTAAGAATAGTCTTTAGCCCAGCACTTTAATTCAACAGCATTTATAGGAGACGCTGCCCTGCATTTGAAATAGCCAAATGCCGCAATAAAACAAAACAACATAACAACAACCAAAAATAAACAAAAGCAACAATGACCTCTAGCAAAAACAAATAGGCAATGTGAGAGCACCTTTCTCATCAGGTAAAAAACTAAAGCCAATTACCCATGAGGCATGAAATCAAGGTAACCTATTACCGTCCCCATTAAACCCTGACCTGCAGAGAGTAAATACTAAACCATTCATTTCACACTCTTTCAGGAGAGCTATTTCAGCTCAGGTCCTGAGATACGTGAAGATTGCAGACATCAACCATTTAAGATCCACACTTGATTTTCCTATCAAGCTGAACTGCTGTGCAAGCTGTACTATTCTGTGTAGATGTAATGTAGAAACAGGCTAGGTAAACACAACAGCTCTAAAGCACAAACACACACACACACACACACACACACACACAATACTCACATGCCGCCGTCTCCGAGCTCCTCGTAGAGGTTGGTGGTGGTGGTGGTCGGAGGAGGAGGGGGGGGTGCAGCAGACTTGGGTGGCAGCGCTGCCTGGATGCGGGCAGTCTTGGCACACTCTGCCTGCCTCCTGCCAAGGGATGCCAACAAGGTCAAGACGGTATCAACAAAAAGAACATTCAAGAATCGAAGAGGCAAAACACAATCTAGATGTATTAGCTGCTGGGCGCCCTTGAAACAGCCTGAATAATTTGAATTTCCAATTTCCTGAGCATAGACAAAATAGTGTTCTTATCAAGATGAACATCTTTCTCAGACTTTTCAAAAAGGATGATTCAATAGTTCAATAGTTAAGACCAACATCTACACGCCAGCTCAACCAACTACCTGTGCACCTGATGAAAGAGACGACTCCTGACAGACGGTCCTCTCTGATCAAGAAGAAGACTGATAACAGAGAGTTCGGCCGTCTGCAAGTGTGCAGCGCCTTCGCTTGGTGCTGACGTGCTAACGTTCTAACGTCTCCATTTTGGCCCTTATCCCTATACTATGTGAAAGGGCAGCCTGAGATAATAACACAGTTTAGCACGGACAGTACTGTCCAACCCACTGAGAGGCTCATTCATCAAAGGAACAGAAGAATCACTTACTCTTTGAATCTGACGGGAGATGATCCACAGGCGACAAGAATGTTGATGGGGAGAAGAGGGGGAGGGGTGATGGGTAGAGGTTAGCTTGTTAGCAGAGACATAGCTTATTAGCACAAAAAATCATGTAAAACATTCATAGATATCTGACTTCACTTATATGAGCCTCACTTTTGTCTTTTGCCTGAAACACATGGCATTCAATTTTAATGTTTGAGGAATTTTAAAGTAACTTTTGAAGAGAAGAAAAAAAAAACTCAAGAGAGAATAATTCATACAAGTCTTCTCCAACAGATCCTGCTAATCATGTTCTGAGCTGCCATCTTCATATCAGTCTACATGAATCTCTCTCTCTATCTCTCTCTCTCTCTACATAGAACTTTCTCTTCCTCTTTTCTCTCTTTCCCTTTCATCTCTCTCTCTCTCTCTCTCTCTCTCTCTCCACACACACACCTATTTCATGCAGGTCGATTGATTCATGCGTTGTGAAAGTCAAACAGAAGTTCCATCTCTCTCTCTCCTCTCCTGTTCTGCTTCCATTATTCAGAGAGCAGGTGGGAATGAAAGATGTCACACTGCATTGCATCACATCCTGTGAGCTTCGCAGGCCCGTGCCAACCCCACCCTCATCCCACTGCTCTCTGATTGCCACTGTGAGTGACTATGCAATGTCATCACTGTAATTATCATCATCATCATGATCATCATCATCATCATCATCATCATCATCATCATAACCACTGGTGCCACAATAGCTGTTTCTGTCCCTCTTTCTGTCTGACCTCTTCAGAGTAAAAAAAGACATTCCAACAGAATCTGGATCACTTTGGTCAGTTTTGTTTGTGTATGTGTGTGTGTGTTGCTGTCTGAATTCTCAAACACACACACACACACACACACATACACATTTGTATATATTGCAAGTGTCTGGCATAATCTGCACGTGTGTGAGTGTGTGTGTGTGTGTGTGTGTACATTGAGCGTCATTCATGTCTGGGCCATATCTGTTCTGGACCTGCTTAAAGTCACTTAGCAGCTGGCTAGTGTTCCCCAGCAACCTATTATAATCCCATAAAAATGCCCAGTCATTCCCGTTCATGGCTGGTCGTTAGCATTTAGCATTAGCGTTAGCACATTCGGCTGCCTTTCTAGGTTAAATGGCAAGTGCAGAGCCACGCACTGCATTGTGGCAGGCTTTGTGTGTCGGGAAGGCTTGGCATGCCAGACTGACTGTGGAGGAAAATAGAAAAGAAAACAGGCCTAATTAATCTGCTTTCGCACAGAACATCCTGCCAGATGAGCTCCTTAGGCATGACTAATCGCATAGACAGGATGTGCCTGATACCTGGCACATGCCCACTAGATCTCACTCTCATTCTCTCTCTCTCTCCATTGTCCATCACTATTTGCTTTTCTGTCTGCTCTTGTTTCCTTGGTTAATCACACTGGCACACACTTCACTATCTCGCTCTCTCATCCCCTTTTCACAGACACACACACACGCACACACACACACACACACACACACACACACACACACACACACACACAGTAACCTCTATGGCTTTTCTATGCTAATATATTTCCTCTCCATATAGATATCTGTTGTTCCCTCTCATGCTCTCCTTTGCCCTCTGCCTCTCCCTTTGTCTTCCTGCCTCTCCCTTTGTCTTCCTGCCTCTCCCTTTGACAATATTCCGACGTTCCGTCTTCATCTCTTTTTTTCTTCCATTTTTCCCTTTCTTTTTTGTCAATTTTCCTGCGAAGTGATGTGTCTCTGAGCACTGAAAATAGCACTGCAGTTCACCTTCAGCCTGCAGGTAAATGGGAGCTTATATTGTGACAGGCGAGTGAAAACAGCAATCCATCTAAAGCTGCCACTCTCCCACAAAAACTCACTCCCTGCAGGGCTAAATCAGGTGTCGGCACAGTGATGAGCATTTTCAAGAGTGGAAGTGTGTGTGTGTGTGTGTGTGTATATATGTGTGTGTTTGTGCGTGTGTGTGTGTGAGTGTGCATTCATGTGTAGTGTATGTGAGTATGTGTGTGCATATGTGCGTGCGCTCATGAGTGTTTCTGTGTGTGTGTGTGTATTTTTTCTTTCCACCCAAGAGTACATTTCAACCCACCCACCACTGCTGTTTATGAAAGCTTTGCTGTGAGGAGTGTGTGTGTGTGTGTGTGTGTGTGTGCATGCGTGCGTGCGCCTGTGTCTCTAAATGCTCCGCTCTCTGTAAGAGCTGTCACTCACTGTTTGTAGGTAACCATGACGATGAGGATGGCGGGGATGCAGCAGAGGATGATGATGATGGCGAGGGCCAGGAGCGCCCCCTCCGTGTAGCCCACCGCCTGGGCCGCCTTCTTCACGCTGGCCACGATGTCCGGCGAGCGGATCTCCAGGATGCGCCCGCCCTGGCCCAGGTACGGCTGGAACTCCTTATTGATGTCCAGCAGCTTGCCATCCAGGAACCTACGGAGACACACACAAGTGTCTTGCCATCTCATGCCCACACACACACACACACACACACACATTTACACAGTATGCACTATCCCCTGCAATCCAGGGCAAGCACAACTTAACTGATTACGTGAAAAGTTTCACTAAGTTTTACTATATATATATATATTAGCAATAATCCCTGGGAGGCCGTTCTTCTCAGCATGGCTTCATCCCTTACAACACCTCTCAGCTGTGCTATATTCATGGTCTCAGCCCTGCTATATCAGCTGAATCGGCACTGAACGCGATTCAACCAATCATAATCAAGGACCGAAATTATCCGTTTTAGAAATAGTTAGAAATAAATAAATAAACAATTTATTTATGTTAGCTGTTACCTCCTGTCCATCACATGATGTGACCACAGTGTTTCTATCCATTAGTAAACATTCAACCAGAGAGGAGTATGACACTCCAATTGTCATTTGAGCAAAAATGTCTTCAAGAATGAGATAGAATCACGTCATTGAGACCCAGGATGAGATGTACTGATAGACTACGTGACCAGGAGACAGTAGAGGATTATCTGTTTGTTTATCTTTCTTTTCAGAGGGTTGGAGGTTGTGTTGTGATGTCTTGTTCTAAGGTTCTCTATTGTGAGTGGCTCCTTGTCTCACACACTCCAACCTCCTGAGCCCTTGTGTGTGCTGTTTTTAGCCTTGTTTATATACATCTTCCACTTCAAAGCAGATTTAGTGTGGAGCACTCTTCAGACCTTGACAGAATTTCCAGCGCTATTTACAAAACTGAAGAACTAAACAGAGTTGGGGCCGGACAGTGAAACTGATTTTAAATATTCTTAGCATTTATGCACTGAGGATCTGGACATGGAACAGAATAAAAACACAATTAAGGTTGCAGAACTGGGATGAAACTTTGAGCATTTGAGCCATTCACACTTGAACAGATTTAGCACTGTCTTTGGTGATATGAAACAGCTTTTCTGGGAACATGATGGCATGAAGGCTTCTTCCCTGTCAAGGCAGCAGCCGGAGTCTCCTTGTTTGCTCTCCTCTCCTCTCCTCTCCTCTGCTCTTATCTTTTTCGTCCCTCAGAATCAGGGCACAGGGCCATTATCACACACTTCTATTCTCACACTCATCACTCAACACTTTTCTTGGGGCTTTCAAGACCATCACCCTTAAAGGAAAAATCTGGAGTCAATCAGCCCATATCCCTGTTCTTTGAGGCTGCTTGGTGCTGTTGGTAGGTATAAGAACAACAGCATTCAATATAACGCAGATCAGATATGCAAACTTGCAGCTAACGAAACTTTAAGTACCCTCATCAGTTAGCGTAGGCTGCTGTTTCGCTATTTGATCAATGTTGTAGCAAATTCTGTCATTCTCATACCTACCAACAACACTCGGCAACATGAAACAACAAGGCAATGGGTTGATGCACTCTGGATAATCCAAGATATTGTAATGTGACGTTTCCACAGACAAATGCCACAGACATAGGCATAGACACAGGCACAAACTGAGAAAAGCTTTAGCATTCACTACGGTGAAGCTGGTGATTCTTGATATATCTGCTGTGACCCACTCTGCAGGCTCCAGTAAGGCAACTTGCTGTGTTCGTCAGGCGTGATGTATTTGCTTGTGCTCGTTCTGATTGGTTTAGTGTTTGTTGCACACTCGGGGATAAGCCTGTGCTGGCGATGCTGGAGAGGACCGGACACATCTGCAAAGCAGGTGCTTGTGTGGTTTGCTGCTGTTTGTTTTCAGACACAATAATGGGCTTTGCTTGGCAATTTCCATGGATGGCTCAGCGCTCAGTGACACACATGCTTCAGCTCTATGGCACACTTTGGGTGTGTTGAGATGTGGAGAATAAGAGAGAGGAAAAAAAAAAAAACAATGGAGAGAGGAGGTTGAGAGGGGACAGAGAGATAGAGAAAGAGAGAGAAAGAGAGAGAGAGAGAGATAGATAGACAGAGAAATAGAGAGAGAGGGAGAGAGAGAGAGAGAGAAAGACAGAGACAGATAGATAGATAGATAGATAGATAGATAGATAGATAGATAGATAGATAGATAGATAGATAGATAGAGAGAGAGAGAGAGTGGGATTGGCTTACTTGAAGAGCTCTTGGCGGGTGATGGCCCGGTTGGTGAGCGGGTCGATGGCGTAGATATTCAGGTCAGATTTGGTGTAGTCCTCCAGTTCAAAGCCATCACCGTGCAGACGGGGTCCGATGGAGTCCACAATCACTTTGGCTCCGGGAATCTGATCCTGCACATACCTCTCTAAAATACTGAGACAACAGCCCCAGAACATACACAAACAGTGTCTCAATGCACTTCAGTGGCCCTTGAGATCAGTCAGAAAACAGCCCCCAACACACGACCGCCTAAAATCACATCAGGAGGTGCTAAGCAGGTGGTTAAGAGATAAACCTGGGTAGGTTGAGCCAAAGGAAGTTTACATACATTTACATTTATGCATTTAGCAGACGCTTTTATCCAAAGCCACTTATATTTTGGTCAACTATTAGTTGTTCAAGGCCAGTCTCCCCTAGAGCAACTTAGGGTTAAGTGCCTACCCACAACTTTTTCCAGGCTATTTGCATGCTAGCCAGGTTCCTTAACCGCTACGCTACCGCCGCCCTGGAGGTGGTAAATCTGGTAATAGAGTACCCGCATTGCTTTGTTTGGTTAAGAAGATGAAAGTTCCAGGCTCTTCTCTTGCCACTAGCTCTGGCTTAACTCACCCAGGTCTGCCACTTGCTAACCTTCTTGGGATACCCTCTCTAGGTCACAGAAGAGACATTAACAAGACATCAACAAACGCAGTGTTACACGTTCATCTTTAAACACAGGCTACACAACAAGCACATCATCAGAGCCTCTGCATGATCACACTCAGTCCTACTGTCCTGCTGGAGTTTGTAGATTCTGCCAAACCA
>PYXC01001051.1:0-12500 GCA_015244755.2 Tenualosa ilisha
TGTCTGCAGTTTGCAGTGGGGACTAGACAGTCCAGCAGAGAGATGCTGAGTTCCAAAATCTCCCAGGTCGTTGTGACTCAAGTCCAGCTGCAGCAAGGAGTTTGGTGACTGTAGAACTGAGGCCACAATCTCACAGGACTTATCAGTGAGCTTGCAGTGAGCAAATCTGAAAGAAAATTTGACAGAACTAACATGTAAGTCACAGGCCCAGTCCCATTTCTCCTCCCTTAACACTAGTGCTGGGTTATAAGTGCGCACCAAACAGAGATACCTCTGAAGTGAGACATAAGACATATTATACAATAAAAAATAAATATACCAAATAATCAATAACTGTTAATCCACATCTAAAATACAAACCTTAATATCGCAGTTTGCAGTGGGGACTAGACAGTCCCTTGGAGAGTAGTGAAATCCAGAATCTCCCAGATCATTGTGACTCAGGTCCAACTCCATCAGGGAGTTTGGTGACTGTAGACCTGAAGCCACAATCTCACAGGACTTGTCTGTGAGTTTACAGTCAGCAAGCCTGCAAGAATATTTGATAAAATAATGAAATCAAACATATTACACAAAGCGTCAGACACATTTAAATGACTAAAGGTAGTAAAATGCACAGAGAAATGTGTAAACAGTTCTCTCACAAGTTGTGTTGTAGCTTGAATGTTAATCCTCTTTTTGTAAGTCAAATTGGATAGAACGTCTGCTAAATAAATGTAAATGTAAATGTGTGAAAATTCTGTGCATTAGGCTACATCATCTAGATAGGCAGATAGAGAGAAACTTTATTTATCTTGAAAGAAATTAAGGACATTTATATACATGTTAGGAAGATTAAGGTATCATTAACTAAAATATAATAAAAACATTGTACAATAAATACATGTCTAACACCCACCTTAATATCTGCAGTTTGCAGTGGGGACTAGACAGTCCCTTGGAGAGTAGTTGAAATCCAGAATCTCCCAGATCATTGTGACTCAGGTCCAACTCTATCAGGGAGTTTGATGACTGAAGACCTGAAGCCACAATCTCACAGGACTTATCTGTGAGTTTACAGTCACAAGCCTGCAAGGATATTTGATAAAATAATGAAATCAAACATATTACACAAAGCGTCAGTACACATTTAAATGACTAAAGGTAGTAAAATGCACAGAGAAATGTGTAAACAGTTCTCTCACAAGTTGTGTTGTAGCTTGAATGTTAATCCTCTTTTGTAAGTCAAATTGGATAGAAACGTCTGCTAAATAAATGTAAATGTAAATGTGTGAAAATTCTGTGCATTAGGCTACATCATCTAGATAGGCAGATAGAGAGAAACTTTATTTATCTTGAAAGAAATTAAGGACATTTATATACATGTTAGGAAATTAAGGTATCATTAACTAAATATAATAAAAACATTGTACAATAAATACATGTCTAACACCCACCTTAATATCTGCAGTTTGCAGTGGGGACTAGACAGTCCCTTGGAGAGTAGTTGAAATCCAGAATCTCCCAGATCATTGTGACTCAGGTCCAACTCTATCAGGGAGTTTGATGACTGAAGACCTGAAGCCACAATCTCACAGGACTTATCTGTGAGTTTACAGTCAGCAAGTCTGCAAGGATATTTGATAAAATAATGAAATCAAACATATTACACAAAGCGTCAATACACATTTAAATGACTAAAGGTAGTAAAATGCACAGAGAAATGTGTAAACAGTTCTCTCACAAGTTGTGTTGTAGCTTGAATGTTAATCCTCTTTTGTAAGTCAAATTGGATAGAAACGTCTGCTAAATAAATGTAAATGTAAATGTGTGAAAACTCTGTGCATTAGGCTACATCATCTAGATAGGCAGATAGAGAGAAACTTTATTTATCTTAAAAGAAATTAAGGACATTTATATACATGTTAGGAAGATTAAGGTATCATTACCTAAACATAATAAAAACATTGTACAATAAATACATGTCTAACACCCACCTTAATATCTGCAGTTTGCAGTGGGGACTAGACAGTCCCTTGGAGAGTAGTTGAAATCCAGAATCTCCCAGGTCATTGTTACTCAGGTCCAACTCTATCAGGGAGTTTGATGACTGAAGACCTGAAGCCACAATCTCACAGGACTTATCTGTGAGTTTGCATTCAGCAAGTCTGAATAAGAGCATAACGAAATGTATAAATTAATGAGGCACACTGTTTACAAGATGCCCCATTGAAATAACCCACGCCAACACACAGCCACAACACATACTCCCTCTCTCTCACAAAAAACAACACATAGAAACACACCACACACCCATACACACAAACACACCAAACCAATAATCCGTCCACACCAGTTTCCACTCTTTGGTGTGACTCACTGTACTGTTGAGAGGTGTAGCATTTTGGCCATAATGCAAAGGAGAAACACTGAATTGAGTCAACATTATCACACAAAGTGTCACTACACATCTAAATGTAGTGAAATACACAGAGAACTTTAAATAGTGTAAACAATTCCCTCTAAGATTCCCTCTGCTGATTCTTGACACTGCATTTAGATTCATGTTACCTGTTAGCACATGCTTTACTTGTCTGATGTAAGTGCGATAACTTGAAAGAATGTATGACAGATGCTGATAAATATTGACCTGTCTGATGTTAAGAATAACTCTACAAAAAAATCTTTTGCCATTAATCAGGCAGGTCAGTAGAGAATGACAGCAGACCATCACAAAAAAGAAAACTTTGGTTTGTCATCAGGGACACTCTACATACTAGTGTAACGCAACTAACTGCCTGCCTGCTGCCTGCCCCTTCTGCCATGAATGAACACAGGTATGTGCAGCAACTAGACCCAGTGTTCAAGATTAGTGTCTAACAACTGAACGGTATCCAAGGGCATTTGAACCTTTACAGTCCTGACATGTCATTTAATGGATAATTCATAATCCTGTATTGAATATAAAATGTCTGCTTCCCATGTGGACTATTTCACCTGTCTGCTGGTATCTGTAATAGTGTTGATACTGTAGGCCAATTACATGATATTTATTCTCACTATAGTAAAAACTCTGCAGTTATTTCCATCAGAAACTCACCGTGCCTTTCTGCAGCACCTCACAGCTGGGATCAGTCTCCTGCGTCCCTCATCTGATGTGTTGTATTTCTTCAGGTCAAACTCATCCAGCACCTCCTCAGACATCAGAAGCATGTGGGCCAGTGCTGAACAGTGAGCAGGAGACAATTTGTTCTTTATGTTCTTTGGTGATGAGAGGAATTTCTGAATTTCTTTGTGCATGGAGTGATCATTCAATTCAAACAAGCAGTGGAAAAGATTGATGCATCTTTCTGGAGGGAGATCCTCACTGTTAAGCCTCTTCATGTACTGACATGTTTCTTTAATGCTCTTTGAGGTGCTGTGTACTTGATTTAGCAGACCTTGCAGAAGTCTTTGATTGTTCTCCAGTGAGATGCCCATAAGGAAGCGAAGGAAAAGATCCAGGTGTCCATTCCTGCTCTTCAAAGCCTCATCCACTGCACTCTTCAGCAACACATGAAGATGATCTTGTGATTGAAAGCCAAACACTGATTGAAGAGATGATAAAATAAGGTTGGGTCTATGCTTTTCACTTAGAAGTGATTTCAATGGCTGAAGGTTCTCAGTCACATAAGAGTGAAACACAAACACAGCTGCCAGAAACTCCTGGATGCTCAGATGTACAAAGCAGTAAACTTTCCTCTTTTGAAAAACTGACTCTTCTTTGAAGATCTCAGTGCACATGCCAGAGTAAACTGAGGCTTCATTGGCATCGATGCTACACTTTGTCAAGTCTTCTTCATAAAACATGAGGTTGCCATTTTCTAGATTCTTGAAAGCCAGCTCTGCCAATTTCAGCAGAACCTCTTTCTGGGACTCCAGAAGTTTCTCTTTCTCTGTTTCAGTTCCACTCAGATACTTTTGATCTTTCCTGGTTGTTTGGATGACCAAGAAGTGTATGAACATCTCAGTCAGAGTTTTGGGAAGGTTTTTGATATTCTTCTTTTCCAGCATTTCCTGAAGTACAGTGGCTGCAATCCAACAGAACACTGGAATGTGACACATGATATGGAGACTCCTGGATGCCTTAATGTGTGAGATGATTTTGTTGGCCTGACTCTCATTACTGATTCTCTTCCTAAAGTACTCGTCCTTCTGTGGGTCATTGAATCCACGTACTTCTGTTACCTGATTGAGATACTGGTAAGGAATTTGACCGGCTGCTGCTGGTCGTGAGGTAATCCAGATGAGTGCAGAGGGAAACAGATTTCCTTGAATGAGGTTTGTCATCAAAATATCTACAGATGATGGTTGTTTTACATCTGATAAGTTCATGTTCTGTTCAAAATTCAGAGTTAACCGACTCTCATCCAGACCATCAAAGATGAACACAACCTGACAGGCTTTGTATTCTTCACCATTCTTCAGCTCCTTCAGCTCAGGGTGGAAGTCAAGCAGGAGACTGTGAAGACTATACTGATCATTCTTGACTAAATTCAGCTCACGGAAAGAAAGAGGAAACATAAAATCTACATCCTGATTTGCTACCCCTTCTATCCAATCAAGAATGAACTTTTGCATTGAGACTGTCTTTCCAATGCCAGCAACACCTTTGGTCATCACAGTTCTAATGTGCTTATCCTGTCCAGGTAAGGACTTGAAGATGTCATTGCAGTTGATTGGTGTGTCTTCTGTGGTTTGTACTCTGGATGCTGACTCTACCTGCCAAACCTCATGTTCCTTATTCACCCCTTCACTCTCTCCCTCTGTGATGTAGAGCTCTGTGTAGATCTCACTGAGGAGTGTCTGAGTTTGAGATTTGATGATGCCTTCAGATATGTTCTCAAACCTCTTCTTCAGACTGGCTTTATGATTCTCTCTAACTCTCCTCAGGACCTCATCATCTGTTTGGAATGTATAAAAGAATGTATGATCATCATCAACTGGATGTAGTGACCCTACAGGAACCCTCAAATTCACTCTGTCAGTTTGCAGGGGTTTCCATTCATTTCTCTTGTGACTATCAGATTATTATTATATATACACAAAATCATAATTATAATTGACATGGCTCTAGTGATTACTACAACTCATATCAAGTACATTGGACCAGTAAAAAAGATCAAAGATCAGTGAACTGGACGGCTTTAGTCACACAAACTATAAACTATGTAGAACAGAGTGCAGTTAAGGACCAAAGGAGTATTTTTAACATCCAGTTCTGCATGCTGTGCACAGTGCTCTTTAATGTCTGGTGTCACTAAAGACTACTTACATAATCTAGTAATTACACATTTTTTGCCAGTCTCCTATAATATAAAACATTATGTGGAACAGAGTGGAATTAAGGTGTAAAAGTTGAAAAGCTTTTTCTAATGACACAACAATCTAATAAAGACATCAGTAAAACACTCAGTAAAATATTTGTGCTTCTTCTGAAGACACAACAATACTAAATCCTTATCTTACCTTGTGTGCTCCTTGTGTGTGGTGTGTGTTCAGGCTGAGGGTCTGAAGATCTCAACACACTGCAGATACAGAAAACAACAGACACAGACAACAAACAAAGAAACAGAAAAGTGGTCATATGGTCTGTGTGTGTGTGTGTGTGTGTGTGTGTGTGTGTGTGTGTGTGTGTGTGTGAGACTAACTCTAAATAATTATTTGGTTATGCCTTCACATTGCTAAACATTTCCACCTCTGTGTCAAAACTCACTTTATTCCAGATGGGACTGGTTCACTGCTGAAATTGGGTGGGTGTGGCATGGACCCATCACTCCTCATGGACACACCACTGGGTACTGGAGATGGAGGCCTGTGTGTGTGTGGTCTGAAAACAGATGCAAAACACATGCAATTACTAGTAATGTGTGTGTGTGTGTGTGTGTGCACGCGTGTAGGTGTTTGTGTTTGTATTTGTGTGTGTGTGTGTGTGGTCTGTAGTGTGTGTGTGTGTGGTCTGTAGTGTGTGTGTGTGTGGTCTGTAGTGTGTGTATGTGCGTGTGTAGGTGTTTGTATTTGTGTGTGTGTGTGTGTGGTGTGTGTGGTCTGTCGTGTGTGTGTGTGTGGTCTGTAGTGTGTGTATGTGCGTGTGTAGGTGTTTGTATTTGTGTGTGTGTGTGTGTGTGTGTGTGTGTGTGTGGTCTGTAGTGTGTGTGTGTGTGTGGTCTGTAGTGTGTGTATGTGCGTGTGTAGGTGTTTGTATTTGTGTGTGTGTGTGTGTGTGTGTGTGTGTGTGGTCTGTAGTGTGTGTATGTGTGTGTGTAGGTGTTTGTATTTGTGTGTGTGTGTGTGTGTGTGTGTGTGAGTGAGCGACTAGTTATATTTTCCATTTTATTGATGGTAGACTGATAGTAGGCTATAGGCTGACAAACAAATGAATGCAGCCTGCATCTCGTCTTCACTTCGCCATGACTTCTTTATCAACATAAAACTTTCCAGTCAACTGAAAAGAAGTCCAACCACTTTGGTAGTTCCTCCAATCAACATTGAGAAGTCCAGCCACTTTGGTATTTCCTCCAATCAACACTGAGAAGTCCAACCACTTTGGTAGTTCCTCCAATCAACATGGAGAAGTCCAGCCACTTTGGTAGTTCCTCCAATCAACATGGAGAAGTTCAGCATCCCTGCCAGCCCAGTCCCATTCATCCCCAGTGAAGCTGAACTTCCCTGAAAATGTTTTTGAGGAATTTGTCCAATAACTGCCTGGCTTTGCTAGACTGAAAGAAGCACTGCAGTCCGCTGCAGTCTGAAGTCCATACAAGCCCATTCAATGGGCCACACAATTTCAACTGTGACATCACGCTAAATAAATTATGATCTTGCTGAACATTTCATCCAACAATACTGATTCAGATTCTAATGGTGTGCAGAAGTAGCCACCAACTGTAACCTATTAGTATATTTGATTGACAAACTTTTTGATGGCATTTGAGGACAGGCAGAGCTTCCCTTGTAGTCTTGTTAGCTGTCTCTGGTGGAGGGGGAGGGAGTGTCTGTGTTTGTGTGTGTGTGTGTGTGTGTGTGTGTGTGTGTGTGTCTGTGTGTGTGTGTGTGTGTGTGTGTGTGTGTGTGCGTGTCATATTTTCTGAACTTAACTCACCCTGCAGTGGTCCGTGTAGATGTTTTGCTCCTGTTCACAGGCTCATCCATGTCCTCCTCAGTCTCCATGGTAACACAGCTGTGTACTGCAGACTCTGGTCTCAGATCCTCACTGTGAGCTGCTGCCCCCTCAGCCTCTGGATTCACTTTACAACCAGAGTCTCACTGGGTCAGAAACAACAGACAGAAAACTACTAACTGCATAGACTAGCAGAATAACCCACTGATCATGTCTGTTCATTTGTTAGAAGATGATGGTGATTTTTAACTTGTTCAAAACCATTATCAATGAAGAGAGCATCAACTAAATCAACTAAGTATCAACACACACTTGGAGCAACAGGTAAGGGTAGCAGTAGTCTACATGCACTGATATAAACTGGAGAAAGTCACTTTCCTACTGACACAGAATATCAGTAATCTCTGATATCTACAAGCAAATTATTGCAAAAGGGCCTTGTCGGTGGATGATTTACATACCCCCCTCTATTTAACATCAGCCATTTTCCACATTGTCATTGGACATTGTTATTGAAGTCTCTTCTTGCCTAACGCTGGTATTAAACTTTTCAAAGTACAGTTTTGACCTTCAGACTTCATTTGGACAAGACAGCAAACGCAGAAAGATGTGACCTGACCTTGACCTGTTCATGATGGGTGCAGTGCAGCTCCCTGGATGAACGATAAAGGTCCTATAGGAATCCTATAAGATTTCTATAGTAGGCTATGTACTTCTACCCTACCTCTACTTCTACATCCCTCCTTCCTATAGTGCCTCTATCTATGGTCAGCCGTTTGCTGGAACCGAGGAAGTAACCTGATCAGGCTACATGCGAAAATAGAGATTCTGAGCAAGCTAACCTACAATTTAATGTAAGTCAAGTTACTGTACTTTTTCTTCCTTTTTCTTTTCTTTCTTTCTTTCTTTTTTTATTTTTTGAAAAATAAGAAAGAAAGAAAGAAAGAAAGAAAGAAAGAAAGAAAAATAGAAAGGAGTGGATGGATACCCTGATATTAGATTACGATGCAATAGCCTACATATACATGTATGCATTAAAGGAAAGAAATTGTGATCATAATAGCCTAATTTGAATGAGTGTCGAGCAGTAGCTACTAAGGGAACCGAAACTCTGTTGTCTCACAGGGGGAATTTGTTTTCGGGCTACAGCCACTGCAGAGAATAAATACAAAATAGACATGACAACCGACATTACACACAACGCAAACTAATACATTTATGCTTCGCTACATACGAAAATACAGATTCTGAGCAAGATAACCTACAATTTACCCTAAGTCAAGCTACTATATGAACACTTGAACAACTGCCTAGGCTATTATAAGGTTATCTGAGTAGGCTAACCTGGGAGTATTACGCTGCATGCTTGAAACTTTTCTTTCTCCTTTTTCTTTTCTTTTCTTTCCTTCTTTCTTTTTTATTTTTGGTTGACATACATTATGGAGTATTTCACTTGGGAAAAGTAGTCTATCATAACAGAGTGAACATGTGACTGAAAGCCTAAACCACAGCACTACGTGACGCAGAACATGCAGAGGCTGAGAAAACAGCGCAGTAGGCTAGACTAACCCAACTAATCAATTATATGACTACGGCTAGGCTATGCAGGCTATTATGGAGATTAAAAATAGGCCTAACTGGGTTAAGGTCAATTCACTAATTAATTTAATGTCGATAACACGGTGGACACAAACGCTATCCTCACAAAACCTCACGATAGATTTCGCGTATCGTCAGAAAGTGAAAATATCACTCCAGATATTAAAATTGCAAAGTCATCGGTACCACCAACTAATAATAAATTTGATACATTCATTTCGCTTACCTTACTCTACAGTAGGCATAGGTGAAACGGATTCTTTTTGAAGGAGGCAAGGTAATGTTTCGAACTGCCTTAATGGCGACCTAGCTTGGGTTACTTTCGATTTCACTTCAAAAGTCACTCCCCCTACGAAAGACCGGAAAGCTTTTCTTCTGGTAATTATTCAGTGATCTTTGGAGAATTCTAAAATGTGTTGTACATTATGAATTTGTCACATATTTAAACTACTATAACCCTTGTGACAACATTAATGCATCAGTAGCACAACCTACAACATTCCTAAATTGCGAGAGGGTCAGTGTTGTCAAAGACTACAATGACAGGCTGCCATGTGTCTAGTCCTGAGAAAATGCTATAGCCAAAAAAACTCACGAAAATAAAGAAATAAAAAAGAGAGATAGATAGAAAGAAGGATGGATGGATACCCTGATATTAGATTATCATGCAATAGTCAACATGTACAACCTACAAGTTGGTCACTAGGTGTCCTCGTAGCTTCTTTCTTCACAATTTGCCTTTTTGCCACTAGGGGCATCATGCCTTTGTGTTTACCATGAGGGGAAGTCTTTTCAGGGGCAGGATGTAGGTTACTCTTTGATCTCTCTCTCTCTCCCTCTCTCTCTCTCTCACACACACACACACACACACACACACACACGCATATAACTTGCAATTGAAGATTAACATTTATTTTATTCAGAATTGTTATGTTATCATGAGCAATGAACATGTTTTAGGTTTTAGTCACTCTTGCAGACCCTGTTGTAATTACAGTAGCAGTCATTAGTGATTCATCTGACCTGTGAATTTTGGGAGGACAACTGAGCATTCTGCATTACTCTGAACAGCTATATTGAACATTTAACTAATGTACACAAAGACCATAGGAAACATCAAAATATAAAAGATATAATATTAGATTTATAAAGTATCAAACAAGTGGTGTTTATACAGATCCAAGAATACTCTAAAACATCATGAGTGTGCATACAATGAGGAGAGTGTGACTGGTGTTCCTGCAGCTCATGTGATCTGGCACAGGGACACTGAGGAGTCACAATAAACCCCAACACCCTGGATAGAGGGGCTTAGCGAATGTGGAGCGGAGTGCGTGTGTGTGTGTGTGTGTGTGTGTGTGTGCATGTGTGTGTGTGTGTAAGAGACACTAAGCTGTGGGAAGAGCTCATGTTACCTGGCACAGGGACACTGTGGATAGAGGGGCTCAGTGAATGTGGAGTGGAACGTGTGTGTATGTGTGTGTGTGTGTATGTGTCAAAGTCAAAGTCAAAGTCAAAGTGTACTTTAATGTCAATTCACTATGTAACAGGCATTAAACAGAGGGCTGAAACTGCATTTCACCAGACACCAAGTGTGCAGTTTAAACTAGAAACACACACACACACACACACGCACGCCTCACCACCCTCTGCCGTGCCAGACAGAGAGGCTGCTGGTAAGGATGCTCTCAATAGCACCCCTGTAGAAGGTGGTGAGTGCAGAAGTGGGGAGGTCAGCTCTCCTCATTCTGCGCAGAAAGTGAAGGCGTGTCTGTGCTTTCTTGACCAGGGAGGTGGTGTTGGTGGTCCATGTGAGGTCATCTGTGATGTGCACTCCCAGAAACTTTGTGTTTTTTACAGACTCCACGGTACTGCCATTGATTGTGAGTGGGGTGTGTGCCGGAGCCGGTGTCGGTGCCGGATACTTTTGTTTTGTTGACGTTGAGTTGTAGGTTGTTTCTGTCACACCAGATGTATGTGTGTATGTGTGTGTGTGTGCATGTGTGTGTGTGTGTGTAAGAGACACTAAACTGCGGGAGGAGCTCATGTTACCTGGCACAGGGACACTGAGAAGTAACAATAAATCCCAAAAGCCTGGATAGATCTCGGATAGATGGGTGAATGTGGAGTGGAACGTGTGCCGGTGTGTGAGAGTGTCAGAAGGACAGAGTGCCAAACCCTGGATAGGGGGGCTTAGTCTTCCAGTAGCGGCGTCCAGACAGACCCCCTCTCCCAACACCTGAAGGAGCAGAGGATGAGGTGTGAAACTCCTTCATTAAGCCATTGTCATCCAGACATAGACACAGAGAGAAAGGAGGAGGAGGGTGGCAGGTCTTGTGGGTGGTGATACAAACCCCCTTCATTTTCCTTTCAGATTTTGAGTGCCAGTAGATACATGCCTAAAAGGCCCATAACATTTTTGTTCAAATGTTGAGATCATTCCTAGAAAAAGTTTGGGCTTAACCAAATTTTAGTATGATTTTGAAGA
This sequence comes from Tenualosa ilisha, assembly GCA_015244755.2. Taxonomy (NCBI): domain Eukaryota; kingdom Metazoa; phylum Chordata; class Actinopteri; order Clupeiformes; family Clupeidae; genus Tenualosa; species Tenualosa ilisha. Next base: position 11,226 of record PYXC01001051.1, read on the forward strand.
ATATGAAAATTCAGGATTTCTTCTTCAAACATCTGGCTGTGCCTTTTTGCCACACAAAAGCTTTTGAGTTATGCCTTCACTACTGTGGCAATTTCAAGGCGCTGTTTGTAAGGACCTTCTCAGAAGAGGACATTTATATTTTTGTACCATTTTCACGTGCTTCTATTACCTATTAGTGTTGGTATAGTTAGTCCCTGCAATACACACACGTGTCCCTATTAGTGTGGTATAGTTAGTCCCTGTCAGGCTTTGCATTTTAACCTTAGTTTTTGTTGTTTTTTCTGTACTAAGACTCTTCTATGTCATATTGAGCCTGGTTATACTGCTCCAAATCATGTGTTGCTCATATGCGTATGTCTTATTTGTCATATGAACAATTAGGTCAATATATGATAGCCAGTCTGTTGTTAATATGTTTTTTTCACATATGGATTATATATTGTACTGAGATAACCTTCCTGTGTTCACACCAAGATGGACTAAAGCTGTAAAATTGCCGGAAGTATTTAACTTTCTATGGACAAGAGCACCTAAAGCGACAGCAGTGACACAATCTGGGCAACTAGAGCGACCAAAAGAAGTTAACATTATGGCTTAACATTATGCAAATTAGATATGATGAGTTTCGTCTGTAAATGAAATGTCAATGAGCAAATCACTAATCTGAACTTCTCCCACTCAGACAGAGATGGAGTGGAAAGATACCCCACAGATGCCCCCTTATTAACCCCCTTCACTCACACAGAGAGAGGAAGAAATGAAGACACAACCATCACATTAAAGATTTAGATCATTTTATTCAGAAAAAATAGACATGCTTTACGTATATTCATGCTGTTATTGATTAATTAAGGGAGCAGAATTATATTGACCACCACTTCTCATCAGGGTCCTGTTCATCCTGACATATTTTCCTTTAGTCACTGGTGGACAATCCATTATCCTGATTATCAGAAAGCTACTTACCAAAACAAGGTAAGAAACTCAACATAGTAAACATACTGAATGTCTTTGTGTGTGTGTGGTATTGTTTTGTGGTTTCTGCTAAAACAGAAATAATTGACTTCAAAACACACATTGAATTTGAAACAAACATTCTTTAGAGTGCAGCTGATCAACTGTCTCTGCTTCCACTTTCAGTGAAATTCTACCAGTGATATGAAGTCGTGATTCTGAAGTCCAAAACCTGCTGCATCACTCTGAAGAGCTGGATAATAAACATTTTACACACAAAGACATTTAGGAAAAGAACAACATAGAAGAAATACTGTGTCA
>PYXC01001051.1:20000-52556 GCA_015244755.2 Tenualosa ilisha
ACCCCCACAATGGTACACACACACGCACATATGCACACGCACGCAAGCACACACACACAAACGCACACACAGAACAGACCAGACATGACACATGACACACAACACACACACACATTCCGCTCACCAGACATAACATAATACACACACATACACACACACAAACACACACACACAACAGATCAAACAAGACACATTATACACAACACACACACACACGCACGCATGCATGCACACCCCGCTGACCAAACATAACATAACAAACACACACAATAGACCAGACATGACACACAACACACACACACACACAGACCCACAATGGCACACATACACGCACATATGCACACGCACACACACACACACAGACAGACCCACAATGGCACACATACACGCACATATGCACACGCACACACACACACACGCACACACACACACACAAATAGACCCACAATGGCACACATACACGCACACACACACAGTGTATAAAATTTGCAGCCACTGCTTGCCAAATGTAAGTAAAAATATGGTTTGTCGAATAAACAAAATAAAAGTCACTTGCCACTGGTGGGCTGCTGAAATATGACTGCTTCAGATATGACTTTCATCATTAATACCATTGACAGTGAAACACACAGCATACAGCTACAGCAGGTCCACACTGAGGTTTGAATATCAACATTGTCATGAGTAGCTCACCGTCATTCCACATTCAAAAATGTATCAAGTTATCTGCTAAGGGTTACCTGCAGTCAGCTGCTCAGTAGAACTAGCGGTGTTTTGTTAGAAATCTACTATTTGAACAAGCCCTGACTTCTTTCCATGCGAGAGAGTCATCAGTTTTGGACCACAAACAAGAGGGGAAATGTCTGTTTAGGGGATCTGTGACAGCGAATGACTGACAGAATGTCTATTACCCTACTGGGCTATAGGCTGGTTCTGATTAATGCAGTGGCACACAGCACCGGCCCAATGCAATGCTGAACCCTCACGTAACACTGCAACTGACCGAGTCCCCAAAGATGAGTGTGTGCACAGGCCAGTGAAAAGTCCCCATATGAGAAACCTTACTGCATTTAGGGTATGCATGAAATCCGAGGCGCAACACCACAGAAAAACAGGGAAGATGTTCAGGTTGGTCTAGTCTGTTTTTGTAGCGGTAGCCAAATCAGACGACTTTCATCAGGAAAACCCAAACATCACGTTTAAAGGCAGCCTAACTACAAACCGACCAGCATCATCAATAATCACATTAAACAAAAGAACCTGGCCAACAACTTTATTCCCAAGCAAACTTCATGTGTGCATTGGAATGTAAGCTGTCTAAGGTAGAAAACTGTAGACTATTTTGTCACCTGTTGTGAAATCAGGACAGAGTCTGAAGCAGTGCAGGGGCAGTGGCTTCACAATCACTATTTTGTGATGTGACATAGGCTATAGAAACATGGGCCTACAGAAAATATGCTTTGTAAACTGTGTTAGATAATAGCAATAGGCATCATCTGCTATGAAATAAATCATTTGGAATTAGGGTGTATTAACATGTCTTTGTTTACAGAGTAGCCCAAGACAACAGTGAAGTTGTAGACCTAAAAAGTCTGAACTTTTTTCAGTGGCCTACACACACACACACACACACACATTTAGCAGACGCTTTTATCCAAAGCGACTTACAACTCATCAACTATCAATTGTTCCGGGCCAGTCTCCCTAGAGCAACTTAGGGTTAAGTGCCTTGCTCAAGGGCACAACGGTGGCAGCCGGGATTCAAACCCACAACTTTTCAGGCTACTTACACGCTAGCCAGGTTCCTTAACCACTACGCTACCACGTACCTACCACCACACACACACACACCACACACACACACAAATACACACACACAAATAGAGGGCAGAGAGCAAAGGAGGGAGAAGAATGAGAGGAGGAGTAGAGAGAGAGAATGAGAGGTACAAGAGAAAGGAGGAGAACAAAAAAGAGAAGGAGAAAATAGAGGAGGAGCAAGAGAAAATACAGAAAAAAAGAAAAGAAATCAACCTCTGCACACACACACACACACACACACACACACGGGCAGCCATAATCCTAAATGGACTGAACAGTTTTCAGAAAAAAATCCTGTGCATTTTTCTGTAGTTTATCCCCAAAATGAAATCAGTCATAAAAACAGCAACGACATGCACAACTGAAACCCTGCCCAAATTAGCAAATAACTTCATGAATTTAGGGCTGCCAGAATTTCAGTTTACTTTGGATCCTGCATGCAGCTCTCGACCCCGTCACCTACTTTCAGTGACTGGCAATGGACAGACACGACTTCCAAGGCCTCCAGTCCATAACTTTTTAATGGAGCTGGACTCTGGCATGGATGGGGGTGTTATTACAGTAATAAGCCAACCAAAGGCTGCTGATGTGTAGACCTACTATTCAACCAAGCTGACCTGCACTAAGGTGGTTTGGTTAGAGTTTTATAGTTGGTGGTGTATTGGAGACGTAGGCCCTACACTAAATACAATATATAAGAAATAATTAGGCTAAATGTTGCCTTCAAACAGGTCAGTTCTTGATGATCAGGTAGAACACACACACACACACACACACACACACAGGACAGGAAGTGAAAGGGGAATGAAAGAGAGTTGAAGTTGATGGGGCAGAACACATACACACACAGACGTACATACACACACACACAACCAGACACTCAAAATCTCATCCAAGCATACCATGCTATAGCAGTGAATTTGTGAACAATCCCAAACACATCTACTGAATAAACAATAGAAACTTACATCTCAGCAAACGTGGCCGTGCTCTGTTTGCTGAAGCATGGTCAGTTCTGTAAGAAAAACAAACTGTCACACACATGAACCATTTGACAGAAGATGGAGTGGTAGTTGTTGGAGACACTATGAAAAACATTTGACTCTACATTCTTTCTTGGTGTGTTTATTTATGTACCACTATTTGTTTATCAGTGGAAGCCATGAAAAAGTGACAAATTAAATTTAAAAGATGTGTAGTGTGAAGTTTCTCATAATAAGTAAGATATGTGTCGGGGTCCTGGTCGTCCTGTCGGGACTTATTTTCTTATAATGGCCAGAAGACAATACACGATCCCTTACTTATTAGTGTGTAACCTTTCTCCATCTTTATATTGTCTCATTCAGTCTCTTTCAGTCACACAAGAGTGTAAATTATACATCTCCCTGTCTGATCATCTCCCTGTCTGTCTGTTCATCTCCCTGTCTAATCATCATCTTCCTGTCTGTCTGTCTGTTCATCTCCCTGTCTCTCTGCTCATCTCCCTGTCTGTCTGTCTATGTGTTCATCTCTCTGTCTGTCTGTCTGTCTGACTGTTCATCTCCCTTTCTGTCTGCTCATCTCCCTGTCTGTCTGTCTGCTCACCTTCCTGTAAAAAATCAAATCCTCTCACTATTTGTCAGGATCGCTTTGCTAAAGCTCCATTTTAAACGGTTGTATTGTTGGATGCAGCATGAAAGAGGTCACCTATGATTCAGTTTATCAGCTATCAAAACAATATTAAAACATTGCAAATAGACACTGAGGTTTGTTTCTGAACATACTTGAGTATCTCCAGTTTGCAGACAGGATCCTTCAGTTTAGCAGATAACAGATTCAGTCCTGATTCTCCAGGATGATTGTAGCTCAGATCCAGCTCTTTGAGATGGGAGGGGTTTGAAGTCAGAGCTGAAGCCAGACAAACACAACCCCTCTCTGAGATGAGACAATCAGAGAGCCTGAGAGAGAGAGAGAGAGAGAGAGAGAGCAATGGTCATAACATAAAGGAGAAACACTGTCCAAATTAGACTGAAACTCCCAATAAGCACAATAACTCCCCAGTACCTACATGACTGAATGTTGTACACCGACACTAAGACCAGCGTCTAATAACAATTTGTGCCAAAACTAGCAAATAAAATAATGAAGTACAGAACTACTTTAGTTTAGAAAAGTCCCTTTTATCCCACGATTATTTCTCTAATTTAGCGTGGCACCGGTACATTTTACACTGTAGTACTGTACTTTTTCTGTAGTGTATGTGTTTCTGTATGTGTTCATGTTACAAGTGAAACAAACACAGAAAAGGGCCTCTATTGTAGGCGTCTTTGTTGGGTACCGGCTCATGGATGTTATAACATGTGAACACCACCAGATGTTGCCGTTTCCCCTTTTTTCCCCGTCCCCTATTTGACTTGGCTTCAGGCAACGGGGGGCCAAAAACATACCTTGTGTTTACATTACTCAACCCGCAATGAACATGCAATTTCGGCCCCGGAAAGTAGCGGGTTCTAATGTGTTCTAATGTTCTAAGGCTAAAGACAATGCTGTAAAACACACTCTGATTGGTTACTACTACTACTCTCATTTAGCCCCTAGGCTACTGCTTATAAACTGTGAAAAAGATTTTAAAACCCAAATAGTAGGTTCAGAAGTCGCCCTATACCCCAGTGTGGAGAGGGTCAGCTGGAGAAGAGACCCCACAGGGGCACAGTGAGATCATATACTACACTGCTAAAGTACTGTATTCAGCTCAGCTGTACCCCACACTCAGGCAGTAAATGTACTACACCAGTAAAGCACTGTAACTAAGTCTACTGTGCACCACACAGCATACTATATCACTCCAGTGCTGTAATCAGTTTGACTATACACTACACTCAACCAGAGGGTCATGGTCACAGTACACTGCACACCAACAACTCACCCACCACACAGGCTTGTATGAGCAGCACATGTCCCAAGCCCAAGTGTCAGGGATAATACTCTAGTTCACTACACACAAATAGAACTTCATAACAGCACACCACACAGGCTTGTATGAGCAGCACACTCACCAAGCCTGAATGGCATAAGCTAGGAATAAGCCCTCACAACCCCTCTAGTGCTTCCCCGCCCTGGCTGACAGAGGTAGGAAAAGGAATAGGCCTCGCCAAATAAAGACACCAGTAAAGAATTAACCAAACTAAACAAATGAAACAGAAAAGTGGAGGTGGTTTTACACACACTTAAGGCACACTATCACACAAAGGCATTTCACTGTGGGTCTATTGCTGATGGAGGTGAGACTACCCTATAGGGTATTCAGTAGGCAGGTATTTGGCATGTGTTTTGCTAATGGCACGAGTGAGTGCAGTGCCAAGTTTGGCAAAATATGTTGTTAGATAAGAAGAAGCACACACTCTATCCACTGTAGCCACTCCCCTCTCATGCGTATTCTGTGTGGTCACGGTGCAGTGCTGAATCCATGTGCAGGTAAAAGCCACTCCATGATCCTGTGTTCACCTGCGTTTCCTCATCATGTAAGGCAATTGAACGTCAGGTGACTCGCTAGACTTTGCTTCTTCCTCATTATGTGTGTGACTAATTACAGGACTTGTTTAAAAGCTTCTTCTACTCCCTGACCAAGCTGGAGCAACAAAACACATTACAGAGGGAGCAAACATGAATAATTCCATTCTGCATAAGTGGGAATGTCACATGATGTCACAATACAAACATTTTAATGATCTTTCATATCAGTGTATGAGAGTCAGACTGTAGTCTGCATAAAGCGGCATTTTCCACCAGCCCCACTGCAAAAATAAAACATGGAACAAAACAAATGTTTGAGCCTCTTGCTCTGATTTTGCCCTCACCACTTTGAGCGGCTGACCTCAGATTTGGCATGTGTTTTGCTAATGGCACAAGTTTGGCAAAATATGTCCAACACCACAGACGTGGCTTCTGAAATGTGTGTGTTTGGGGTGCATAAAAGAATTTGGTAACAACACACAAATGTATGGCTATATGGTGCCTCTTAGAGCACCACAAGACTGATGTTACATGCATCTAAAACAATTTCAACATTCACTACTTTGGACTGTTCCAGACTGTTCCATCTGTATGAACCTAAATGATATCATCACAGACTCAGGACCTGCCTGCACACATTTAACTTGGCTTTACTGGGAAACATGCTTTGCACTGCACTACACAAGTGGTTCTTCTCATTATCATTTCTATGCATGATGCATTAGGCATCCATAGTAAACAATGTGGATCTGAGAAATGAAACGCAGATTGGATCTGAGCACTTTCATTATTCAATGCGAACAGTCAGTCAGAAAGATCAAATTTTGATTGAATATCCAAAAAAATTGGATATGGACTGTAATCTGAACATAGCCCCACAAGACGGTAGATGCAACTAAAAAATGCAATTTCAACTCTTTTGGACTGTTCCAGACTGTTCCGTCTTTCCATCTGTATGAACCCAAATGATATCATCAGAGATTCAAGACCTACCTGCACACATCTAAGTTGGCTTTCCTGGGAAACATGCTTTTTACTGCACAACACAAGTGGTTCTTCAGAGTAATCAGTGAATCTAAGACAAAAAGAGATGTCTAGCACTCACCTTAATGTCTGCAGTTTGCAGTGGGACTAGACAGTCCAGCAGAGAGATGCTGAGTTCCAGAATCTCCCAGGTCATTGTGACTCAAGTCCAGCTGCAGCAGGGAGTTTGGTGACTGTAGAACTGAGGCCACAATCTCACAGGACTTATCTGTGAGTTTACAGTCAGCAAGGCTGCAAGGATATTTGACAAAATAATGAAATGAAACGTATTACATAAAGCATCAGTACACATTTAAATGACCAAATATAGTACAATTCCTGTCGTACAAAGAAATGTGTAAACAGTTTTCTCACTATGCAAGCTGTGTTGTAGCTTGAATGTTTATTCTCTTTTTGCAAGTCATATTGGATAAAAGTGTCTGCTAAATAAATCTAAATAAATGTAAATGTGTGAAAACTTTGTGAATTAGGCTACATTATCTAGATAGGTAGATAGATAGAAACTTTATTTATCTTGAAGGAAATGAAGGCAATGTATATGCATGTTAGAAAGGTTAAGGTATCATTACCTAAACATAATAAAAACATTGTACAATAAATACATGTCCAACACCCACCCTAATATCTGCAGTTTGCAGTGGGGACTACACAGTCCCTTGGAGAGAAGCTGAACTCCAGAATCTCCCAGGTCATTGTTACTCAGTTCCAACTCTATCAGGGAGTTTGATGACTGTAGACCTGAAGCCACAATCTCACAGGACTTATCAGTGAGTTTGCAGTGAGCAAGTCTGCATAAGAGCATTAACATGTATCAGTTATTGAAGGACACTCTTTACAATGTGCCCCAATAAGATAATATATGTCAACACACATAGCCTTACATCCATACTCCCTCTGTCTCACACACAGACAACACACACACACAGAAAAACACACCACACACCCTTACATACAGAGACACAAATGATCAGTTATCAGACCACACCAGTGTTCACTCTTTTGTATGCCTACAAGAGTTGCTGTTGAAGGGTGCAACAATGGTCACAATGTGAAGGAGAAACACTCAATTATGAAATTAGTCAATATTACTACACAAGGTGTCAGTACATATCTAAATGCAGAGAACTTTAAATAGTGTAATCAACTCCCTCCCTGTCTAAGAGATGTTGATTCTTGATTTTGCATTTAGATGTTAACTGTTAGCACACACTATTCTTGTTTGATTTAAGTAGCCTATGCATTAATGTTACAGAATGTGTGACAGATAATGGTAAATATTGAACAGCCTGATGTTACGAATATCTCTATGATAATGACCTCAGTACACATCCAATGACTAAATGTAGGAAAATGTAAGTTACAGAGCCTGAAAGAGAACAGAGAGAGAGAGAGAGAGAGAGAGAGAGAGAGAGAGAGTCAGCACTCAGCATTATATCAAGATGTAAATATATGAAAAATACGTGGCAAAGTGTGTAATGTTGATCATCTGTTCGCTTCAAATGGCTAGTCCACTGATGTTAGCTTGTGTTATACCATTAGTTACTTTAGATGGTCTTTGTATGAACCATATGCAGACACGTCTTCACTCTAAGAACTATAATGACTTACTAAAGTATTTGCTGAAGTTCATACGTACAGATAATCTCTGTACCAGTGGAGACTAGTGGTACAGGTGGTATTACAGGTGGTATTACAGTACTGTGGTCAGTGCAGGGCACATACATCACAGGTTGGGTGTGAGTAGAGATGGGGGACTGTTGGGATTTTATCAGTGCTACTACTTAAGGACACACTTAAGCTGCTTATCCCTCTAATTTTTGATGACTGTAGACCTGAAGCCACAATCTCACAGGACTTATCAGTGAGTTTGCATTCAGCAAGTCTGAATAAGAGCATAAGGAATTTTATAAATTAGGGAGGGACACTGTTTACAACACACACAGCCACAACAGATTCTTCCTCTCTCACACAGAGAACACACATAGAAACACACCACACACCCATGCACACAAATACACCAAACCAGCTATCAGTCCACACCAGTCTCCACTCTTTGGTGTGTCTCACTGTACTGTTGAGAGGTGTAGCATTTGGCCATAATGCAAAGGAGAAACACTGAATTGAGTCAACATTACCACACACAGTGTCACTACACATCTAAATGTAGCGAAATGCACAGAGAACTATAAATAGTGTAAACAATTCTCTCTAAGATTTCCTCTGTTGATTCTTGATACTGCATTTAGATTCATGTTACCTGTTAGTACCCACTTTATTTGTTTAAGTACAGTAATCTATGCATTCGGGTTAAAGAATGTATGACAGATACTGGTAAACAGTGACCTGCCTGATGTTATGAATAACTCTACAAAAATGATCTTTATTTTAAAAACATATTTTTGGTCTTTTTGGCTTGAATCAGACAGGTTAGTAGAGAATGACAGCAGACCATCACAACAAAGCTTTGTAATGATCTTCTGTATCATCTGTCTCACAGATCCATCCATCCCTATGATCTGTTTTGACCGCACTCTGACCGTCACTATGGTCATAAAAAGGGATGTCACATACCAATAGGGTCACGAGGAGCCCACAACTAATTATTAAAACCTCGCTCTGTCACAGACATGAGGGCGGAGTCGCTGACCAGAGTCAGGCCAGTTACGTCCACCATGTAAAATGTGGTAAAAGTGCACAGCGTCAGTCATGAAGCAGCTGCACAGATATCATCTGCTCGCACCCACCTAAGGGCAGCCCAAGACGTAACCATACTTCTGGTAGAATGAGCCCTCGGACCAGAAGGGACTGGTGTCCCCTGAGCCCTGTAGGCGAGGAAACAACCTCCACCAGCCAATGGGACAGCCTCTGTTCTGAAAGTGCCAACCCCAGTTATGCTGCCCCATAACAGACTAAGGGGGAGTGTGGTCTCCTCAGTGGCTGTGTATGAGCCAAATAAGCCCTCAAGGCCCTCAGTGGGCACAAAGAAGGCAACTTGTCCTGCTCTGCCTGTGACGCAGAGGAAGGCTGAAATTCATTCACCTCCAGAGCCTGGTTGATGGACTGCCGATCAGGAACCTTCGTCAGGAAAGCTGGATTCTGCCACAGTGACACACCAGTGCCACCTGCCCTCCATCTAAAGCAATCTTCGCTAACAGAGAGAGGGCACACAGCTCCTTAACTCGTCTTGCTGAGCAAAGAGCCAAGAAGAATGTAGATCCACCTCTGAAACAGACTCGTACGGAGCCTCAGTGAGTGAACATTGTGGGCAGGACCCATCCTGGTGCCCGCAGGGTACGAGCTGGCTGTAGCCGGTGGGCCCTCTTCAAGAACTGGCCAACCAAAGAATGCCTTCCAAGTGGCCTATTGTCTGTGCCCTGATGGAAGGCCGAGATAGCTGACGCATAGACCTTTACTGTACTGACTGCCTTGCCTTAATCCAACTAATCCTCTGCCTCTGTGGTGGGCTAGAGGGTGAGACAACTTCTCAAACACCCCCATAAAAAGCTGGGTCTGGTGTGGGGAACTGAAGGCCCAGGATCGCGGCGGCACTCAGGACCCTTGACATCAGGGAGCTGACAGGGGCCTTCCCTGCTCCTGTGGAGTCGTCTGCTGGCTCTGCTGTGTCCGAATGCAGCTCCCCTCCGAGGCTCCTCCTCCTCACCAAGGCTCTCTGGCCTGGTTAAGGAGAGACCCTCCTGGCCAAGAGGTAAGGAAGAGGATGGGGAGCTATAATAACGTGCCAGTGCACCATGTGTGGTGACCATAAGTTGCAGTTTATCAGGAATGTTACCACGAGCAGTTTTCAACCACGCACCAGATCTAGTAGCCTCTCCACTGCACTGCAGAGATGCACAGAAATAAAAATGAGTATTCCTCCATCTCTGACACTTTCTTGTTATTTGTAGCTCAGGCACCACCTCACCAACCGAGACAAAGACAAACCTAGTTCTACTTTCCACGGTTTGTTTATCATTTCTATGCATGATGCATTAGGCATCTATAGTAAACAATGTGGATCTGAGAAATGAACCGCAGATTGGATCTGAGCACTTTTATTATTCAATGCGAACAGTCAGTCAGAAAGATCAAATTTTGATTGAATATCCAAAAAAAATGGATATGGACTGTAATCTGAACATAGCCCCACAAGACGGTAGATGCAACTAAAAAATGCAATTTCAACTCATTTGGACTGTTCCAGACTGTTCCGTCTTCCCATCTGTATGAACCCAAATGATATCACCATAGACTCAGGACCTACCTGCACACATCTAAGTTGGCTTTCCTAGGAAACATGCTTTTTACTGCACTACACAAGTGGTTCTTCAGAGTTATCAGTGGATCTAAGACAAAAAGAGATGTCTAGCACTCACCTTAATGTCTGCAGTTTGCAGTGGGGACTAGACAGTCCAGCAGAGAGATGCTGAGTTCCAGAATCTCCCAGGTCATTGTGACTCAAGTCCAGCTGCAGCAGGGAGTTTGGTGACTGTAGAACTGAGGCCACAATCTCACAGGACTTATCTGTGAGTTTACAGTCAGCAAGTCTGCAAGAATATTTGACAGAATAACGACATAAAACATATTACACAAAGTCTCAGTACACATCTAATTGACTAAAGGTAGTGAAACGCACAGAGAAATGTGTAAACAGTTCTCTCCCGAGGAGGTGTTGAATCTCAAGGCTGTATTTAGATTTGGTCAACCATATTTCTATACCTGTTAGCACATACTATTCTTATCTGATTGAAGTATGAAAGCCTATGCATTCATGTTAAAGAATGACAGACATGGATACATATTGACCTACCTGATGTTATGACTAGCTATTAGGATACTGATAATCTAAAGTGAATATTGATATCTTTAGTTTGTACTTAGGACTACACAGTCTTGTTGAGAAGTCAAATCACATAACATACTTGTTAACTTTTATGTATCTAACTTTCACATTTAGAGCTTTCTACTTTACAGTCACTACAACCAAATTCGGTGGTGGTATAGTGGTTAAGGAGCCTAGCTAGCATGCAAGTGGCCTGGAAAATTGTGGGTTTGAATCCTGGCTGCCACCGTTGTGCCCTTGAGACTGGCCCTGATGTAACTGATGGTTGACGAAATATGTAAGTCGCTTTGGATAAATGTAAATGTAATGTACTGTAAATAAATGTAAATGTAACAAAATGTGCTGGCAGCTGCAGCTCAGTTGTATGGCATATAATTTCATGTGTATTTAGAGCACATACTGAAGTGCTTTAGCTTTGCGGTGAGGATCCTCCAGTGTAGCAGATAACAGCTTCTGTGCTGATTCTCCAGGATGATTGTTGGTCACATCCAACTCTTTCACACAGGAGGGGTTTAACATCAGAGAGAGAGTCAGATAAACAAAACCTTCATCTGAGATACCACAGTTACTGAGCCTAAAAGAGAAAAGAAACAGAGAGAGAGTCAGCACTCTGAAGGAATCTGAATAGATTGTAAATATGTAGCAAAGTGTGTAACATTGATCATCTGTTCACTTTAAATGGCTAGTCTACTGATGTTAGCTTGTGTTATGCCATTAGTTACTTTAGATAGCCTTTGTATGAACCATATGCAGACACGTCTTCACTCTAAGAACTATAATGACTTACTAAAGTATTTGCTGAAGATCATACATACAGATAATCACTATACCAGTGGAGACTAGTGGTACGGGTGGTATTACAGGTGGTATTACAGTACTGTGGTCAGTGCAGGGCACATACATCACAGGTTGGGTGTGAGTAGAGATGGGGGACTGTTGGGATTTTATCAGTGCTACTACTTAAGGACACACTTAAGCTGCTGATCCTTCTAATCTTTTGCTAGACAAGAACAAAGCATGTTTCCCTGGAAAGCGAAGTTAAATGTATGCAGGTAGGTCCTGAATCTGTGATGGTATCATTTGGGTTCATACAGATGGAACAGTCTGGAACAGTCCAAAGTAGTGAATGTTAAACTTGTATGTGTTAGTTGCATGTGACGTCACTCTTGTGTTCCTCTAAGAGGCACCATATCGCCATACGTTTGTGTGTTGTTACCAAATTCTTTTATGAACTCAAAGCACAGACGTTTCAGAAACCATGTCTGTGTTGTTGGACAAGTTATCTTTCAATACGATCAGTCATAGCTCAAACATAGATATTTTATATATCTCCAAGGAAATTAAGGAAATTGAACTGCCATATCAGGGGTATCATTACCTAAACATGATAAAAAAAATAACTTAAGAAATGTGTTTCAAACACCAACCTTAATGTCTTTAGTTTGCAGTAAGGAGCAGACAGTCCCTTGGAGAGAAGCTGAACTCCAGAATCTCCCAGGTCATTGTGACTCAGGTCCAACTCTATCAGGGAGTTTGATGACTGTAGACCTGAAGCCACAATCTCACAGGACTTATCAGTGAGTTTGCAATGAGCAAATCTGAAAGAGAATTTGACAAAAATAAGATGTAAGACACAGGCCCACTTCCATTTCTCCCCCCTTAATGCTAGTGTTTGGTTATAAGTGCCCTCCAAAGGGAGATACCCCTGAATGATGAAGTGAGATATAAGACACATTATGAAACAAAAATAAATATACAGAGAAATCAATAACTGTTAATACACATCTAAAACACAAACCTTAATATGTGCAGTTTGCAGTGGGGACTAGACAGTCCCTTGGAGAGAAGCTGAACTCCATAATCTCCCAGGTCATTGTTACTCAGGTCCAACTCTATCAGGGAGTTTGATGACTGTAGACCTGAAGCCACAATCTCACAGGACTTATCAGTGAGTTTGCATTCAGCAAGTCTGAATAAGAGCATAATGAAATGTATAAATTAATGAGGGACACTGTTTACAAGGTGCCCTAATAAACTGATCTATGTCAACACACACAGCCACAACACATAACCCTTCTCTCTCACACAGACAACACACACAGAAACACACCACACACCTATATACACCAACACATCAAATCAGCTATCAGTCCACACCAGTCTCCACTCTTTGGTGTGTCTCACTGTCTTGTTGAGAGGCGTAGCATTTGGCCATAATGCAAAGGAGAAACACTGAATTGAGTCAACATTATCACACAGAACATTAAATAATGTAAACAATTCTAAGATTCCCTCTGCTGATTCTTGACACTGCATTTAGATTCATGTTACCTGTTAGCACATGCTTTACTTGTCTGATGTAAGTGCGATAACTTGAAAGAATGTATGACAGATGCTGATAAATATTGACCTGTCTGATGTTAAGAATAACTCTACAAAAAAATCTTTTGCCATTAATCAGGCAGGTCAGTAGAGAATTACAGCAGACCATCACAAAAAGAAAACTTTGGATTGTCATCAGGGACACTCTACATACTAGTGTAATGCAATTAACTGCCTGCCCCTTCTGCCATGAATGAACACAGGTATGTGCAGCACCCAGACCCAGTGTTAAAGATTAGTGTCTAACAACTGAACGGTATCCAAGAGCATTTGAACCTTTACAGTACTGAAGTGTCATTTAATGGATAATTCAACCAAAATCCTGTGTTGAATATAAAATGTCTGCTTCCCATGTGGACTATTTCACCTGTCTGCTAGTATCTGTAATAGTGTTGATACTGTAGGCCAATTACATGATATTTATTCTCACTATAGTAAAAAGTCTGCAGTTATTTCCATCAGAAACTCACCGTGCCTTTCTGCAGCACCTCACAGCTGGGATCAGTCTCCTGCGTCCCTCATCTGATGTGTTGTATTTCTTCAGGTCAAACTCATCCAGCACCTCCTCAGACATCAGAAGTATGTGGGCCAGTGCTGAGCAGTGAGCTGGAGACAACTTCTGTTCGAAGTCATTTGATGACAGGAATTTCTGAATTTCTTTGTGCATGGAGTTATCATTCATTTCAAACAAGCAGTGGAAAAGATTGATGCATCTTTCTGGAGAGACATCTGCTCTGTTGAGTTCTTTAATGTACTGACATGTTTCCTCAATGCTCTTTGAGGTGAAGTGTATTTTGTCCAGAAAACCTTGCAGAATACTCTGATTGCTCTCCAGAGAGATGCCCATAAGGAAACGAAGGAAAAGATCCAGGTGTCCATTCCTGCTCTTCAAAGCCTCATCCACTGCACTCTTCAGTAACACATGAATTTCAGTTTTCAAACCTAGTACTGACAGGAGGAAAGATAAAAAGATTTTTCCCGTTTATTCTCATGTTCTTCGCTTAGGAAGGATTTCAGTGGCTCAAGGTTCTTAGTCACATAGGTGTGAAACACAAACACAGCTGCCAGAAACTCCTGAATGCTCAGATGCACAAAGCAGTAGACCTTCCTCTTTTGAAAGATCGATTCTTCCTTGAAGATCTCCGTGCACATGCCAGAGTACACTGAGGCTTCACCAACATCAATGCCACACTCTCTCAGGTCTTCCTCATAAAACATTAGATTACCATTTTCAAGATTCCTGAAAGCGAGTTGTGACAATTTCAGTAAAATTTCTTTTTGTGATTTAAGAAGTTTTATTTTGTTTGTTTTCTTTCCACCCTGATACTTCTGATCCTTCCTGGTGGTCTGGATGAGCATGAAGTGTATGAACATCTCAGTCAGAGTTTTAGGGATTTCCTGGCTGTTCTGTTCCAGCATCTGCTGAAGTACAGTGGCTGCAATCCAACAAAAGACTGGAATGTGGCACATGATGTGGAGACTCCTGGATGCCTTAATGTGTGAGATGATTCTGTTGGCCTGACTCTCATCACTGATTTTCTTCCTAAAGTACTCTTCCTTCTGTGGATCATTGAATCCACGTACTTCTGTTACCTGGTTGATGTACTGAGCAGGAATTTGACTGGTTGCTGCTGGCCGTGAGGTTATCCAGATGAGTGCAGAGGGAAGTAGATTTCCCTGAATGAGGCTGGTCATGAGAACATTTACGGATGATGTTTGTTTTACATCTGATAAGTTCACGGTCTGTTCAAAATTCAGTGTCAACCGACTCTCATCCAAACCATCAAAGATGAACACAACCTGACAGTCTTTGTATTCTTCACCAACATTCAGCTCCTTCAGCTCAGGGTGGAAGTCAAGCAGGAGCTTGTGAAAACTATATTGGTCATCCTTGATTAAATTCAGCTCACGGAAAGGAAGGGGGAACATGAAATCTACTTTCTGATTGGCTACCCCATCTATCCAATCAAGAATGAACTTCTGTACAGAGACTGTCTTTCCAATGCCAGCTACACCTTTGGTCATCACAGTTCTAATGTGCTTATCCTGTCCAGGTAAGGACTTGAAGATGTCATTGCAGTTGATGGCTATATCTTCTGTGGTTTGTACTCTGGATGCTGACTCTACCTGCCAAACCTCATGTTCCTTATTCACCCCTTCACTCTCTCCCTCTGTGATGTAGAGCTCTGTGTAGATCTCACTGAGGAGTGTCAGAGTTTCTGATTTGATGATGCCTTCAGATATGTTCTCAAACCTCTTCTTCAGACTGGCTTTATGATTCTCTCTAACTCTCCTCAGGACCTCATCATCTGTTTGGAAAAAATAACCATGAAACAAATCAATTAAATATTTTTAATATTATTCTACAGAAACCTTGATTAAACACTGATACACATTCTATCATCACCACTTTATATTCATGATGTCACCATTAGTCCTATTTGTGAATGAAGAGTGTTGCTCAGCTCACCTTGTTTCCTCAGTACCTGCTCACAGCTGTTTGGACTGAAGGGAAAAGGAATGATGAAAAATAATCTACACATAACAAGTATTACTTTAAAAAAACTGCACAAATTTCTCAGTGTAACACATATACCCACTGGGTCATTATCGGTGGAGAAAATACAATATATTAAAGGAGAAATTTGGTGTGACTCAATTCAGAGCCCTGTTGTTCCAGGTCACCAAGTGCTGTCAGTGAAAAAATGAATGGGAAAATTTGATACAACACAGACCCAATAGTGAACTGGCAACTAACACTAAGTGAATGGGGCACAGTAACTTACTTTCAGTTTCATTTTGATATGCCCCAATAAGTTAACATTACTTTCATTCAGCCCACGTTCCATCAAATTTTATTTTTTGTTTTTTGTTGTTTTTTTTTTTCTCCCTACAGACAGCATTCAGTGTCCTTGAACAACAGGGCTATTGGTTGATTCACACCAGATTTCTCCTTTAGGAACTTCCCACATGCACACATTTCTATGACATGTCTAGCAGGAAAATAAATTCTTTCTTTCGTAATTTTCAATCTTTAGTTACACCGTTAGTAATGGTTATGATATTGTGAGTAGAGTTGAATCTGTGGCTGCTGCAAACGCAACAAAAATGCAGCTGGCTTCTTTTTTCAACTCTCTTCTGTTGCACCTTGTGGATTACAAGTGGAAAACCACGTCCTGTCTGATTTAAAGAGATTTAAACCTGCCTCTGCATCCAGACATCATCTCAGTGCTGTGAATGATGATTACATGAATCTACTTTACATTAACCTCTGATGACTACATTAATCTACTCTACATTAACCACTGATGACTACATGAATCTACTCTATATTAACCTCTGAGAGAGAGAGAGAGAGAGAGAGAGACAGAGAAAGGGCTGGGAACTTATTGTGTTTCACTCCCTTCAAACAATTTCCATACAGGCTCTTTTGGACATTGTTGCCGTGTTTTGGAAAAACATCCACTGAGGAGACAGAATGAAAATTTGTGAAAAACAGACAAATACTGCACTAAATAAAAACTTGTTCATTATCGTGTAACTGAGTGAATCTTTCTCTCTCCCCCCAGCCCTGACTCAACAGACTGCTGCATTTTATGTTATATCTTCAAGAATTGAATAGCATTATTCACAGTCATCATGTATCTATTTTACATCATAATAACACCATTATAGTATGTTTATTTAGTTATTTTACTGTTAAATGTAGGGTACGCCCACTAAGTATGACAAAGAAAATGTGTTTTAAAAAAGCCAAAACATGAGAGAGGTAGGTAAAGAGAAAAGGAACTTTATCATTAGTGGAAGCACTGGGCAGCACTGGCCTGGCTGGGTAAACATGAAAGGAACTATATCATTAGTGGAAGCACTGGGCAGCACTGGCCTGGCAGGGTAAAGAGAAAAGGAACTATATCATTAGTGGAAGCACTGGGCAGCACTGGCCTGGCTGGGTAAAGAGAAAAGGAACTATATCATTAGTGGAAGCACTGGGCAGCACTGGCCTGGCTGGGTAAACATAAAAGGCTACCAATAAAAAAGCCCAACATACTCATTGTTGCACTGCCATTGTCAGGTGTAGCCACACACATGCTAGAGAACAAAACTGTAATAAATCTCTGAATAATGTCATATTTGATTCGATTTTATTTCAGGCTTTCCTTCTTATTTTATTAAGAAACCTGTCAGCAGAATATCTCATAGGTCAGACATACTTATAGGTATGTGTAGCTGTCTCACAGACAACATGGACACATAAGAATTGGTTCATTAAAAGGACAAGCTCGTTTTTTTATACTTAAAACTGATCGTTTTCTGATCGTTTATGATGAAATACAATAGTTAAGGTTAAAATTTTGACGAATGCTTCTCGGTTGCTATGGTAACACCCCCCTACCTACAGAATGGCTGCATAGGTGCACTGCTGCAGTCTTTCCTAAAACGCATTAAAGTTTCGTTTGTAAAGACGTGAAACTCACCGAGTGGTCAGATATGTTCACTGATACACTGACACGAAAATCATGGCAAAGTGTTTCTTCCACCAGCTTGTATCGCTTCACACTCTTAGGCAGAAGTTAACATACAGGTGTGATGGCTTGAAAAAAACAGATAATTGAGAATGAATGGTCAAAAACCTGCTGGAAGCCGTACTTTGCAGTGACTTTTGTGTCATCGTATCAGGAAACATTACTGATCACTTGGTGAGTTTCTCCAAGTCACACCAACAGCAAGTAAATTCTAGCCTTAAGATGAAGTGTAAGTGTATGCATCCTCCCGCGAACCGCTGTGTCCTGCGTGCAGACTTGCTGCAGCATTACGTAGTCAAAACGTATGATAGTGGAGGTCTCTACTTGGGTCAGACCACAGTAATATCAGTCATGTCATGAATGCCATTTGGGGGCCCTTGGCAAACAGCTCCCCTCCCCCACCTCTTCTTTTCTTTTTCCATTTCATCCTTCTCTTGCCTTGCCTTTATTTTCCCTAAAACATAGGTAGGCTATCCTTCATTTACACTTGCTGCTTGGCAAATCACGCATGTCTTTTTTGGCAGCAAGCCGGTGGGTGGGGCCTCTCTAGAGGGAATTCCCACAGATGACGGATCAACAGGCAACCTCACATGGATTCAGAACACCACACGCATCACAGAGAAGGCCCAGCAATGCCTCTACTTTCTGTGGAAGCTGTGGAAAGCCCACCTCCCCTTCCCCATCCTGACAACCTTCTACAGAGGGACTACTGAGAGCATCCTCAGCAGTGCCATCACAGTGCACTGCAGCAGAACAAAAGGCCCTGCAGCGGATTGTGAAGGGCTGAAAAGATCACCGGGGCCTCTCTTCTCTCCCTCTCTGCTCGGGGCCCCAAGCAGTTGTTTGGTTTGCTTGCCCTGTTGCAGCGGGCCTGTATCATGTCCGCCTTTTTTTCTTTTTTCTTTCCATGATCACCCTTTGTTGCATCTTGTGGACATGTATGACTTCCTTACAGGAAGTAAATTACACACACACAAACAATGTTAACTGACTCACTGTGGTTCATTGCTGAAATAGAGATGATCAGGCATGGACTGGTCACTCTTCATGGACACACCACTGGGAACAGGAGACACGGGTCTGTGTGTCTTTGGTCTGAAAACAAAAACAAGGACAAAACATCAACACAAGACAAGACACACACACACACACACACACACACACACACACACACACACACACACACACAGAAACAATGTTAACTGACTCACTGTGGTTCATTGCTGAATTTAGGACGACCAGGCATGGACTGTTCACTCTTCATGGACACACAACTGGGAACAGGAGACACGGGTCTGTGTGTCTTTGGTCTGAAAACACAAACAAGGACAACACTGTCAACACAACACACACACACACACACACACACACACACACACACACACACACACACAATGTTAACTGACTCACTGTGGTTCATTGCTGAATTTAGGACGACCAGGCATGGACTGTTCACTCTTCATGGACACACCACTGGGAACAGGAGACACGGGTCTGTGTGTCTTTGGTCTGAAAACACAAACAAGGACAAAACATCAACACAAGACAAGACACACACACACACACACGCACACACACAAACAATGTTAACTGACTCACTGTGGTTCATTGCTGAATTTAGGACGACCAGGCATGGACTGTTCACTCTTCATGGACACACCACTGGGAACAGGAGACACGGATCTGTGTGTCTTTGGTCTAAAAACACAAACAAAAAAGAAACGGCTAATCAGAGTGTAAACACGTGCGTACAATTGTAAAAGTCTCTATAGATGCAGACGACAAATCTGGTTAACATCCTCTTCTGCTCACAAAAAAAGCTCCTCGTGCCACTGTGGGGGAAAACTGAGGTTCATTTTGTGCTGCAAGTCAATCAGGTGTCCTGCTAGTTGGGGCAGCCATGGCCTACTGGTTAGGGCTTCCGACCAGTGGACTGAGTCTGAAGTGCCCATGAGCAAGAGAGCACTGCTCTCTAGGCACCTACAGCAGGCAGCCAACTGCTCCTGTTTAGTTTGGACTTCACTTTGCTGTGTGTGTTTCACTAATTCACCACTGGGTTAAATGCAGAGACCATCACAGGATTAGAAGCGTATAGATTATTAGTAGTACAAGTAGTTACATCTAACACCATTCAGATGAAGCTTGATTCATTTCTCGGGGCAACGTTTTCAGCTATTTATGTTGTTCAAACTATCCGATTCCCTTGTTAACTTGGTACACCTCCAAATGCGATAATGAGAACAATTTTGGTTGTGCGCTGTTAGATTAGCTTGCTAGACTAAGCTAATTGGACAGATCATGTGAATGAGTACAATAATGAGTTCACTTGTGTCACCTCCGACAGTGTTACTGGAATGAACAAAGCATGGAGAATTTATATTAGTCCAAAACCAAGCAAGCGAACAGGTCATCATCAGACCAAGCATCTCAGATGCGTTTTATTTCGTTTTACTTAGAGATCTGTTACTGATAAGCAAATTTCTCTGCTTAAAACAGTGTTTCTCCATTCACTTGCTGATACATTGACCATTTGTTTTGCCCCATGCCAACTTCTTTTATAAAAAAAAGATATTTTTTTCCTTTTTTATCCCAAAAATGAGTCCAAAAAGGGGGAGGGGGGGGGGGGGTCGTCTTACATTCAGGATCGTCTTATGTTCTGGCCAATAAAATATAACCTGAGATTCTTTCTCTGTCTGTCTCTGTCTCAGACTCTCTGGAGTTGCATCATTCAAACATCTCTAACTCTGCCTGTAAGCAAAGATGAGCAACTCTGTGAGAATGATCTTGAATTATGTCATCATGATTTCACCCTCTCTGAAGTTGTCATGTATTTGTGGCTTTACAGCAAGAATGAACCAAGAGTGTTGCATTTTATAGAAAAAAAGACATGGGAATAATATCTAAATACACATACATGTCTTTTTATGAATAATGTTTTATGTCGATGTGTGAATTTCTAACTCACCCTCCACCAGGGTGTGTTGGCATCACAGGGTCGACCTTGTTCTTCACCTCCATGGTCACGCTTCCTCATGTTCTTCTCATTCTACAGTCTTATGCTTCTAATTCTACATGGCTTGACCTGCAGTGTTCTGGTGAGGGAAACATACAATCACTGTGTGTGTGTGTGTGTCTGTGTGTGTGTGTGTGTGTGTGTGTGTGTGTGTGTGTGTGTGTGTGTGTCTGTGTCTTTGTGTATGTATGTGTGTGTGTGTGTGTTTGTGTGTGTGTGTGTCTGTGTCTGTGTGAGTGTGTGTGTGTGTTTGTGTGTGTGTATCTACAACAGGAGTTCTTCATATTCACTGCATTTGGTCTACGCATGTTTGAACCACATGTCAACCTGCAAAGTTTGTGCTCACGTCACATATCAGAGACCTGTGATTGGCTGTTTATATTGTCAATCAAGAAACTGAGCCACAGCTGGACCTGCCTTTATGCCGACAGTCCAAAGTCTCACAGGCTGCTGTTCATGAAATACATTCCTGTGTTAAATCTCTCAGTAGTGAATAAACATATAACTCTTGCTGGAAATGTACACTAAGGGAACAATATGTAATGTACACACACTAAAGCCTTCCTGTGTGGATCAAATGAAAGATTTCACACATTAGACACGTGCAGCAAGTTATTATGTTATTTAGTCAAGACATCAAAATCACACGTTAACCAAGTAAATATCTTTGTCCATTCACGTGCTCTTTTAGAAAGATGCCGGTAACACTTTCTATGAAGACCATACCAATAGCGCATTATGAGCGCATTTATAACAAACTATAATGCACATGATGCTAGATATGGTCTTCATAGAAAGTGTTACCAAGATTCCTGTATGATTTGAGATCTACACACATATGAGTACAACTCAGTATGACATCACACCGTGTCATTGATGAGAAGTAAAATACACACTTTTAGAAAGACCCCTCTATAATACTGAGAACTGCATACACACACGCACATAGAATCTGTCACCACCAGACTCTGTTGTTAATAGTTGTAAAATGGAGGCAAGTGTTATAGTGCTGTTCAGTAACTGATTAACAGCCCTGATCAAGCTGTTGGCCACCAGTCCTGCTTTAGCTACAAGAAAGGCTTCACCATAAGACTCATTATACTCACAAGGCAAATCTCAACTCTCTTTTCTAATTCTAAGATGTGTTACTTCTACCAACAAGAGATGGATATCTGCTGGATTCCACACAACTTGTTTATTCTTAGGAACATGTCCCAGTAAGGGGTCACATGACATTGGATAGTCAGGAAATCAGCACAAGGACAACGTCCAATCTTATTTCAGTCAGCTACAACACAATCATTTCTGTCCCTGGTGACCATTCATGATGTTGCTTTAGAAAAAAATGTGTTTTCTAAATAAGAAACCATTTCACCATTATGGTGTCTGTAATGAAGTGCAGGTAGTGTTTATAAATCCAGACAATGTCCTCTACAAACATCTGCCTTTGTTCACAACATTTGTTTTTTATGCGCAGTAGGTAAAATCAACTATCTTAATTTTCATTACAAACCTGAAACCATGATATCCAATTCTAATTCAACAAACCAAATAATTAAAGGCACTCACCTTGCCACCTGTTTAGTCACCTAAGAAATATTCCACCTGTACTGGCTGATAACCGTCTCAGAGTGAACTTTGTGTTCCTGTAGGAGAGTTTTACAGCTTAGATAACTTCCATCAGAACTAAAGTCCATCTTTCAGCATTGAGAGGAGAGTCTTAAAGAAACAGCACCATGGGGAAGGTGCAGAGTAGGAGGATGACATGCAATATACTTTAAACAAGTATTACAATTAATAGCCACAGACATGCACGCGCGCACACACACACACATACACGCGTGCACGCAAACACACACATGCATGCCTGTACGTGCGAGTATGCAAACACTCACACGCTCACACACACACGCACACACACACCTTAGAACTGCATTGATTGAAATCCCCCACAAATCACAGTAACACTGTGTGGATGGGAGGTCTGGAGCTCAGTGATGGCACTGTGTAGACCTGCCACAGCTCAGCACTTGCACAACAACATACTAAAGCATGCAGTCTTATCATGTATTCCCTGAAAGGTCACCTGGGTCATGAAAAAGGAAATGAGGTCATACTATCAGCGACCGTTATTCCACAGAAGCCGGCTTTAATTTGAAGTAGCTTATCTTTTGAGATTTTTCACAAAGTCCAATTTGTGTCTTCCAAACAACTGAGCATTTCTTCAATGCAGCATGGTGCCAAACATGAAGCCGTTATTAACAACAACAACAACAACAACAACAACAACAAACTGTGATCAATGAATGAAAAAGTTCATAAATACCAAAGGAGAACCAAAATGAGAAAACCTCATTGGCTAAACACACAAGGAAGAGGCGGACACAAAAACCCTCATTGGCTAAACACACAAGGAAGAGGCGGACACAAAAACCCTCACTGGCTAAACACACAAGGAAGAGGCGGACACAAAAACCCTCATTGGCTAAACAGACAAGGAAGAGGCGGACACAAAAACCCTCACTGGCTAAACACACAAGGAAGAGGCGGACACAAAAACCCTCACTGGCTAAACACACAAGGAAGAGGCGGACACAAAAACCCTCATTGGCTAAACAGACAAGGAAGAGGCGGACACAAAAACCCTCATTGGCTAAACACACAAGGAAGAGGCGGACACAAAAACCCTCACTGGCTAAACACACAAGGAAGAGGCGGACACAAAATACCCAATGAAAAGCCTAATTGGTGAATGAAGGGAGGGGTAGAGACTAGGCCTAGGGGACATGGCTGTGTAAACAAAGCAGGGCATAGTAACCAAGGGACCATGAAACCCATCTTTGATACAGTAATTTATATAGTTTGGCTAAAGTTACCAATCCCATGTTTTGTGAAAATGCAAAATAACACATGGCTTTTGTGGTGGTGTCATTGTTTTTATGATATACTTTGTCATACCTTTGGAAAATGCACTTAAAGTATAAGTCTTCATTTATTTACATCATCTTTAATGTCTCACAGCTCAAAAGTTTTGATTTATTCCATACATCCACCTATTTGTAAAGAATGTACAATTACCAGTGCGTAACGCACAGGAATACTAAAGATCTGATGTCATTCATCTACAAGATATAGTAGTCTGGAATAGAAAAAAATTATTGTGTAATCTTCTTGCCATTTTCAGCAAAGCATTACTCGGCAAATGTGCAACTGTTAAACAGGAATCTTGGAATTTAAAGATGTCTTCTACAATAAAATAGTTCCTGAGAGTTTCAGAAATGTGGCATGAAAAGTCCAAGAGTAATACCTTATGGAACATGGACATTTCTACAGAGCTCCGTTTTATTCACACATGACCCCCTTTTTTAAGACCCCATATCTCAAAAACTACAGAGGATACAATGGTAATATTTTTGCATTATGTGTCCTGGGTATGGTGACATTATTCACATAAAATATGAAGCAAATCCATGATGGTCAGGTGTCATTTTTTCCTGAAATGTGTTGATTTGGCACAGAAAGACCCTAGGGGAAACCAAAGCCTTTGGACAGTACCCAGACTAGTACTGTGACAAAATATGAAACTTGTGTAACGGGTTGGTCTCGTACAGTAAGGCAATTTTGCTTAAACTCATGCATACATGATACACCACACACATTATATATAAATAATTAGTAAGAAGGCAAGTAATTCATTTAGTTCATTAACATTTTAGTCAAGATTTTAAAAAGAAACACATATTCTGCCAGGTAAAATATAAAAAAAGGGGTCATATACTACTGTTTTCTTTTTTTGTTGTGTCTACGTTACTTGTACATGGTGTCTACCAATTGATAAATGGCTTGGCATATCTAAGCCAGGAGGGGGCGCTGTAGGTGGTGGGATCTGAACGTGGCCAGAGGCGCAACTGCAGAATAAATGATGCAGAAACGCCATTGCCACGAATGTCTGATGTGCTGTATTTAATCCCATCACAGGTCAGTAAAATCGTGTCTTTTCTTTAAAAACAAGTGTGTAGTCAAACCCGAGTGAGTCATAGGCATGTTTGCTTGAGGTGGTGTGTTTGAAGGAAAACTATAATGAAAGTTTGTGTACAGAATTGTGTAAAACTTCATACGGACGCTAGCTGCTAAAACCCCAGGTAGTTAGCCCTGTCCATTGAATGTAAATGGAGTAAAGAAATATTTGCGCGCTTTTGTAACAAAACAAATGTGCAAGGATGTGTTTTTCTAAGTTGCTTAAATAATGAAGCTGAGTAAAATTGTGACAGACTGTCGTAATTTGAATGTTTACTGAAGTTAATAGTGCTAATGTGGTGACAGAAAACCAGAAGTTTGGAGAGAGTTGAACACTTTGTTTCTGAGTAAGCGTACTAAGTCAAAGTGAGCACACTTAGTATGAGTTCATTGGCTCACGAACGTGATATGTCGCGCTGTATTTTGTAACTTGGCAAAAGAACTCCATGTGTGATATTTTTGGTTCAGAAGAGTATTCTGGTGAAAATGTGTAAATGTTAACTGAGTGTATTGATACTGTGTTAAGCCAATGTATGACCATTGCCAATATGTAAAGTAAATGAGTTCCACTGGTCCATAGTTTGGAAATGAGTTGCTGTAAGACAGTCAGATGCATTATGGACTTTATTGTTGATTTATGCTTTTACTTATGTTGAACTGACTGCAGAATAAATGATGCAGAAACGCCATTGCCACGAATGTCTGATGTGCTGTATTTAATCCCATCACAGGGGTAAATGATACAAGACCACACCCACTCCAGGTCGTGGTGGTAACATTTTGGGGGCTCGTCCGGGATCGGCGCCACCATCTGGTCGACGCTGATCAACGCAGAACTACAAAGTTGTGACCTTGAGATTTTTCGCGCTGAGTGTAGATCCTACATCTTGAAGATGGCAGAGCTACAGCTACTGTGCCGAGACCTTAAACGTCAATTGTACCAACTGGCTGCAGCTGCAAACGTCGAGGTGCTCTCCCGGTTAGCGAGGTCATGCCAGGGCCAGCGACAGGTGATTTGCCAGGTGCGGATGCATCAGAGGTGGAACTCCTTGACTTTGTGATCGACTTCATGGGAAGTGACGCATTGAAGAAGATGGAGGACCAAGGACTGTCTCACCTCCTATCACTACGTGACCTCATCGATGAACTGCAGCGTCCTGCCACAGATCAGGTACAAAACAAGAGAGACAGTACAGCAGGAGTGGCAGCAACCGGGGGAACGTGGACATTGTTGTTCCGGCTACCCCACCAGTGTCACCAGTAAAGACTTTCTCATCAGAAACAGTTCCCACTATGGCAGAGCAGGTACCAGTTTGGTAAGGTTATCTGATGTTGCTACATTTCTGCCTCGCCGAGAGTTTAAAATTCAGGGCGGTCAGCTTTCTGACTCAGACTCGGACATTAGTTATCACAACATCTGTAAACAGATAGATGAAGGTATCGCTCAAAGATTTACTGAATCAGAGGTCAGCAGGGCTGTTCTAAGGATTATCAAACCAGGCACGTTCAAAACATGTTGCTTGCTAAAGACATATTGAGTGTAGCTGAGCTTAAACGATTTTTGCGGGCACACTTAAAAGATCAGAGCAGTTCAGAACTCTTTCAAGAGCTAAGCAATGCCCGACAATCGGATAAGGAGACTCCACAACAGTTTGTTTATAGGTTAATGGGGTTGAGAGAGAGAGTACTGCTCGCTGCTCAGCAGACTGATTCAGAGTTCCAGTACGATAGTAAGCTGGTCCAAGGAGTTTTTCTTCACTCCCTCTTCCAGGGATTTAATGAGAGATGTTCATTTGTCCGAACAGATATTCGCCCCGAACTGTCACGCCCACACCTTACAGATGATGCTATCCTCGAGCTAGTTTCAAAATCGGTTAATATAGACACAGAGAGGCGAAAACGGTTTGGGGGTCGGCTAAGTCTAGAGTGGCTAGTGTAACTGCTGCACCGGACTGTGATGTACAGGATGATAACGTCCAGGCAGAGTTGAAGGCAAATCGGGATGCTATCCATAATCTTACTACTCAGGTTTCAGTTTTGGCAAAGAGTTTGGAACGAATGGCAACTCCTGTAGACTGTGCAGTGGTAAAACAGCAAGCAGTTGTTAAAACAGAAACTAAAGGGAGGTGCCAGTTCGGTGTCTCACAGGGGAAAGACCGTTGTACCCATTGCTTCAAATGTGGGCAGCCAGGCCATCGAGCGGTGGGCTGCCTTTCCCAGGGCGCTCAGGCTGGAACAAGGTGAGGCAACCAGGACAGGGACCAGCAGAGACCATGGGTGGCAGTGGTACCCAAGCCACACTTAACTGTCTTCACAGTGATGCTATGACAACCGCAGGGCAGGGTAATGGAAAGAGGGAACGTGTAGCAGGTTTGATCGGCAGCAAATGTTTGCTTAACTGTCACCTCAGTGGGGTTGAAGTTCAAGTGCTGCTAGACAGTGGAGCACAGGTCAGCGTTGTCGGTAGGTCATGGATGCAAGAGATGCTGCCTGAAATTGAGATACAGTCCATTGAGAGCCTTTTGGCTGATCACAAACTTCATGTTACTGCAGCAAATGGGACAGAGATACCTTTTGAGGATGGGTCAGCCTTTACTGGAAATCGGAGTGGTAAAGGGGAGAAATAGCGATCAATGTGCCAATGCTTGTAGTTACGAGTTATGTGGATCACCCATTGGTTGGTTTCAATGTTATAGAAGAAATAATCAGAGAAAGTGCACAGACACAGTCAGTCTATGTGACTTGCTGTCTGAAGCAATGAGCGTACAGAGGAAACTGCAGAATGTTAGTTTCTACAGTTAAAGAAGTCTTGGAGGTGCCAAGCATGAGTGTCGTGAGGCTGGGTAAGATAGGAGTAATGGTTAACGGTGGTCAGTTACTGGATGTGCAGTGCCGTTTTAAATCATTGCCTGAAGGAGCGGGCATGATGTTCGAGCCATGTCTTGAGGGGCGATCCCAGAGGGCCTAGAGGCCTTGCCGGCACTAGTGGATGTGCCGATGGTGCTTCAAAGAGCGTGTTAGTGCCAGTGTACAATACCACACAACATGATATCTTCTTACCCCAGCGGACGGTACTTGGCACCCTTGACCAATAGTGGACAGCAAGCCAGTTGATGCTGCGTTGATGTTTCAATGACCAGTCAGCCAAAAGCCAGGTTGTGCTCATACTCACCCAGTGTGTATGTAACCAGTACTGAAAGTATGCCAAGGGATGATAGTAAGTTATGGCACCCACCAGTTGACCTAAGCCATTTACCTGGGCTGAACAGGAAACAGTGAGACAGATGCTATATGAGGAATCAGATGTCTTTGCAGAGGAGGATGGTGACATTGGCTGTATTCCTAGACTAAAGTTAAAAATAAACTTGTCAGACAATCACCCTGTACAGAGAAGCTATAATTCAATTCCAAAGCCCCTGCTTCGAGAAGTCAAGGAGTATGTACAGAATTGTTAGACAGGGTTGGGTCAGGAAGTCAGAATCGGCATATTCATCCCCAGTTGTTTGTGTCCGCAAGAAAGACAGCAGTTTACGCCTGGTGTGGATACAGGACCTCAATCGTAAGACTATACCTGACCGTCACCTCTACCCCGAATACAAACCTCTTGGATAGGTAGGGGGCAACTCCTGGTTTTCGATTTTAGACCAAGGGAGTGCTTATCACCAAGGGTTTGTCAGTGAAGAGTCTAGAAGTTGACAGCTTTCAGTACACCATGGGGTCTATATGATGGGTCCGCATCCCATTCGTTTGACCAATGCTCCGGCTGCCTTTCAAAGGTGTATGGAGGAGGTGTTGGAGGGTATCAGGGATATCTTGTGTCCCATACTTAGATGATTGCTCTGTTACTCTAAGACGTTCAGATCATGTAAGGATTGAGGCAAGTGTTGTGTGCATGAGGAGCATGGCATTAAGCTTCGTCCTAAAAGTGTGAGGTTTTTAGAGACAAGTCAGGTACATAGGCGCCTATATCGGAAGATGGCATTCAGATGGATCCTCATGATGTCGAGGCTGTGAGAGCCTTACAAAAAAAACAGCCATGCACTGTAGGAGATGTCCGGAGGCTACTTGCTTCTTAAGTTACTACCGGTCATTTATCCAGGATTTCTCTCGATGGCCCGCCCGTTTTGATTACTGTGTCACCTGAGGTGAGTGTGGAGTTGACCAGGCCACGATCAAGGGAGCCCGGCTCAGTCGAACCAGAAGCAAAGTGGCCAGCTTCCTTCTAGGAACCTATTGTCTGGACAGTAGTACATCAAGAAGTGGTCTCCCGGCTCATTGAGATGCTCACAATCCACCCATTTTAGCGTATCCCAACTTCGACTTGCCCTTGTGTTGCATACGGATGCGTCAAATGAAGGCTTGGGACGGTGCTATATCAGCATCAGGATGGTAAGCTACGGGTTATCGGATATGGGTCTCGCACCTTGACTCCAGCTGAAAGAAATTATCACTTACACTCTGGCAAACTGGAATTTTTAGCACTAAAATGGGCAATATGTGATAAATTTCGGGATTATCTTTATTATGCACCATCCTTTACTGTTTACACTGACAACAATCCGTTGACATATGTCCTTAGCACTGCCCGACTGAATGCCGTTGGACATAGGTGGGTGGGTGAGTTAGCGGATTTCCATTTTGATATCAATACCGGCTGGGAAGATGAACGCGGATGCTGACACCTTATCCCGATTACCCGTTGAAGCTGCAGGACCATTTGATGAACAACACAGTCGTTGTCTCCAGAGACTGTGTCAGCTGTGTGGCAGGGGAGTAGGGCTGTGAGGGACGATGAGTGCCAGTGGCAGCTGTCCTACGACTCACCATGACAGCGATATGGATGTGCCGATAAACAACGTGGCTTCGGTCACACCTGAAAATCTGAAATCAGCACAGTATGAGGATCCAGCCATTAAAGATATCTTGTTGCGGAACAGAATGGATCGATTCCAATCATAAAGATAAAGAATGATGACACCAGAGGAGCGAGGTTGTATATGAGTGGAACAAGTTGAGTGTGGAAAATGGAATTCTCTACCGAACTAGTGGGAAGTACAAACAATTAGTTCTCCTAGAAAGCTGAAAGCAGTGGTGCTGAAAGGCTTACATGATGAGATGGGACATGTGGTGCGGACAAGGTATCCATTTGGCCGAGAAAGGTTCTACTGCCTTTATGCAGCGAGAAATAGAGGAGTATGTGACCAGGAATGTACCTGCATAAAACAAAAACACCCTAATGTACATCAGAAGCTCCTATGGCCACCTAACTCAAGTGCTCCATTTGAGTTAGTTTGTGTTGATTACTTACACTTAGAGACAAGTAAAGGGGCTATGAATATATTCTTTACTAGTTGACCACTTTACGCGGTTTGTACAGGCATATGCAACTCGGAATAAATCTGGAAAACGGCAGCAGAAAGATTTCCAAGACTTATTCCTCGATTCGGCTATCCAGAAAAACTGCATCACGTCAGGGTCGTGATTCGAGAACACCCTTTTCCACCGACTACAACAGCTGTCTGGGATCTCTCACTCACGGACCACCCGTATCACCCCAGGGTAATCCGGTGGAGAGGTGAATAGGACATCCTTCAAATGCTGCGTACACTACACGAGGAAAGAAGAGTGATTGGAGGAACATCTACCCCATATTGTGCATGCGTATAATTGCACAAGACATGAGGCGACCGGATATTCACCATTTTCCTTCTTTATGGTAGAGCACCAAGACTACCAATTGACTTGTTTTGGCATCCAGTCTAGTACGGACACGTTGACCGAAAGAACTTTGCAGAAAAGTGGCCACACGGAGCGGGAAGCTTATCAGGTTGCGGCTCAGAACAGCCAGAAGTCTTCTGCCAAGGTAAGAAGTATTATGATCGGCCATAAGGGTTTCATACTCCAAGCAGGTGACAGAGTGCGTGAGGAACCTCTCTGAAAGAGGAGGTCCAGGGAACTGCGGGCTTACTGGGAGAAGACGGTGTACGGGTGGTGGAACGGATTGGAGATGGACCGGTGTATAAGGGCAGCTGAAAGGGAGTCGAGGTACCCGAGTCTACACGCACCTCCTGCTGCCGGTCAATGACCTGCCTATTGGAGAATGAATTGCCTGAACAGAGAGACCAGTAAAGAGAGACAAAGAGACAACAACCGTACAACCAGTGGAGGCTGAGATGGCAGTTAGATGGAAGGTTTCACTTACCGTGAAGGATCCTGGATGAATTCCGGTCTACAGCTTTAGAAGAGAACAGTCCCATGCTGTGAATAGACTGCCTGAAGTTGGGATCTCAGCCCGCACTTTCAACAGCCAGAGAGTTCAGGCTGTTTACTCCATCAAGAACAGCCAATGTAGGAGACACAGTAGAGACAGAAGCCCTCAACCAGTCTCAGCATGAGAAATGTCTGATGGATGTTGTGCAGAGAGCATGAAGATGAAAGAAGATGGATGATGGTGAGGCGAAGAGAAAGTGAAGAAGGCAGGATGGAGAGGAAAGAGAAGGAGTGAGAAGATCAAGTAGAGTTGCGCGACCAAAAGAAATACTGACGTATGACACGCTAGGTCAGCCAGTATACAGACACTGTAGAGCTGATGCAAACACTCTGATGTCTGTTCCTGACTACCCCTTTCCAGTAATGCAGGGTTTCACACCATACTATGTTCCTCAGTTGTATTGTCTTTGCATTGTGCCACACCAGTATCCCCATCCTAACTATTATAGTTGTTGAGGCCGGTGGCTGCGGTAAATTTAGAGATGATTGAAACTGTCCGGAGACAGCTTTTAAGTGGGGGAGTGTAACGGGTTGGTCTCGTACAGTAAGGCAATTTTGCTTAAACTCATGCATACATGATACACCACACACATTATATATAAATAATTAGTAAGAAGGCAAGTAATTCATTTAGTTCATTAACATTTTAGTCAAGATTTTAAAAAGAAACACATATTCTGCCAGGTAAAATATAAAAAAAGGGGTCATATACTACTGTTTTCTTTTTTTGTTGTGTCTACGTTACTTGTACATGGTGTCTACCAATTGATAAATGGCTTGGCATATCTAAGCCAGGAGGGGGCGCTGTAGGTGGTGGGATCTGAACGTGGCCAGAGGCGCAACTGCAGAATAAATGATGCAGAAACGCCATTGCCACGAATGTCTGATGTGCTGTATTTAATCCCATCACAGGTCAGTAAAATCGTGTCTTTTCTTTAAAAACAAGTGTGTAGTCAAACCCGAGTGAGTCATAGGCATGTTTGCTTGAGGTGGTGTGTTTGAAGGAAAACTATAATGAAAGTTTGTGTACCGAATTGTGTAAAACTTCATACGGACGCTAGCTGCTAAAACCCCAGGTAGTTAGCCCTGTCCATTGAATGTAAATGGAGTAAAGAAATATTTGCGCGCTTTTGTAACAAAACAAATGTGCAAGGATG
>PYXC01001052.1:0-45397 GCA_015244755.2 Tenualosa ilisha
CTCATATTGCAATAATGGGAATGTGATGCAGTGATGAGTGAATATATTCTTACCACTGCAGATTTGGCAATAAACCTGTATACATACCTGGTATAAGACCTAGATAAACCTGGTAAAAGAGAGAGAGAGAGAGAGAGAGAGAGAGAGTGAAAAAAAAAGTGTCTCTGGGGGCCGGGGTATGTAGTGTGAGGGACCAGGTGCCTACACAGAAGAACAATTCTCAATCCATGTATACCTGTCACTCTCCCACAGCCCACTATTCCTGTTTTCAGTTTTCATCATTTCATTTGGGAAAGTAAATCAGATACAACAGCAGTGAATGTAATGGATTAATCAATTACTTACATTTTTTGAGAGCACTTCTGAACAGGTAAGATGTTGCTCCAAATAAACAAAGCAAAAGAGCAGGAATAATCAGCGTCAACATCTGAGGAAGACCATCAGTGGGTGTTTCTCCCTTCTCTGAAGAGTGTGGAAATATAAACAAACAAAACTACCCAAACTAAGTTATGAGGTATTTATACCTTAATTGCAACACTATAGAATTTGTCCCTCAGAGTAATTAGAAATCAAGAAGCATTTTACCTAATACACAATATGCAGACACAGAATACAGTATTTTCATTTTGTTTTCCTTGGTGCATTGTTTAACTAACTTTTGTGGTTTATTATTATTCTTCATAATACTGATAATACATCATACCGGTAACCTGAGGGCTTTTTAGGCAGTTCTATTAAGTTTTCTGCTTTTTAATCTAATTTGATTATTGTAACTCTACACAGTGGCTCCACCTCCAGTTATATAACATATGTGAATCAATGCATGTCCCTGTTGTTTCGGTTCGCCAAATGCTGTCAGTAGAGAAAAGAACATGAAAATTTGAAACAACATAGACTGAATAACTAAATGGCAGTTAACTTTAACTGAATTGGGC
Organism: Tenualosa ilisha; assembly: GCA_015244755.2. Lineage (NCBI taxonomy): Eukaryota > Metazoa > Chordata > Actinopteri > Clupeiformes > Clupeidae > Tenualosa > Tenualosa ilisha. Next base: position 936 of record PYXC01001052.1, read on the forward strand.
ATAGTGTAAATACAACTGAAAGTAAGTTACTGTTCCCAGTTCAGCTATTGTTAGCTACTACTTCAGAAGTTTTCACATTTGCTTCCTACCGACAGCATTCGGTGCCCTGGAACAACAGGGATACGGATTGATTCACACAAGATCTCTCGTAAGCCAAATTTACACCAAAGATACACAATGACACAGAACTGTTGCAGAGACAGTTGCAGTGATTTGTGACGCATAGAATGCGTCTACTCTTATCAGAAATTGAAAAACTGTTCGACTGCCCTTAACTGTTGTATAATATAAGGTTATACCATGACTTTGAATAGCAAGCTGGATGAATTTTGGACTGTATGTCTTTACCTGTGATTTGAATGAAGATTGAGCTTTCATTTGTCGATGTCACATTATGGACGTAACTCTTCTTTATGGAGTACACACAACTGTAGTTCCCTGAATCTTCTCTTTTTACATTTTGGAGAGTAAAACGAGCTTCCTCTCCCTGAGTTATCTCCATATTGATTCCAATTCCATTCTTGCAAAGGTACATGTTCAAAGGTTTCTGTGTTTTGGCCTTGAAAGCAGTACATCTCAAATGTATGTCACTTCCTGTAGGTACAATGTTCCTTCAGATATGTTGCTTCCTTTAATTGCATCCACAAAAATCCGGGCCATGCCAAAGTCTAAAACATACAAGAGAAACACTAAGGTCTAAAACAGATAAGAAAACTAACTTTTTCCAATGAGCATCCTTGTATTAGTTGTCCTTTTCCATACTTTTCCTGGAAATAGTGTGTGTGCACACCAAACATGAAAATGCCGTGTTACCTTTGACTTGGATGAAGATGTAGTTCTGGCCAACAGCAGTCACTGTATGAGCTGCATGTCTCCCTACTGAGTACACACAACTGTAATTCCCAGTGTCTTCTTTCTTGACATCTTGAAGCTTAAACATTTTCTCTTTTCCAACTGTTAGTATTTCCATAATTCTGACTCCATTTTTGCAGAGATACATGTGTAGCTCAACCCTATGCTTTTCATTTTTGTGGAAAATGGCACACTTCAAGTCCAAGGTGTTCCCCTCTAATACTTCAGTTGCACTTGCAAAGATCTCAGCAGGAGCGAAATCTGAAATTCCAGGTTATGCAGAATACATCATATGTACTGTAATTTAAGTTTATCCATGATTTATAAATATTTGCTTGAAAGTAATATGGGATTCACAGTACAATAATACATTACAATCACATGAATTAGAGGATCAGATATTTCACATATCTATCTGAGAATCTCCAAAGCTCATGATAAAATTAAGCTGTAATTTACAAATAAATGAAGTATATTCAGGATTTACAATTTGCTTTGATGTAATATGGAGTTACAAACAAAATAATATGAATCTGTAAACCTACAGAAATCTCACATACCTGTCTGAGAACATGTCCCCAAAGCACATGTAAAGGCTTTATTGTGAAAATATGAAAACCAATGAGAAATGCACAATTAATTGAAATATATATTGTATTAATATATCCTTTGTTGTTAAATTCAATAATATGACTCAACTACATGAAATACAAAACTGACACCAAAACAAATCAGGCCTATGCATCTTAACATTACCTATTTAATTCTTAAAAACTCTATGTGACTTGTATCAAAAATTGACTTTGACTCACCAGTCAAAAGCAGCAGCAGCCCCATTGCTGAGACATGCAGAGCTGAAGATGTTGATCTGACCCATTAGCACTCTAACCAACATGCAAAGAGACTTGTTTTTAGCCAATCAGGTCACAGTGACATCAGCAAAAGTATAAACAAGTAGTCTGGTTGCAGTGCTGGGTCATTTTCAATCTAGAATGCAGTATTGATTGAGACAAGTAAGCTGACATATAGAATGAAGTATTTAATAGAAATACACTTTTTTACAGACATTACAGTACATACAGTCTGTAAATTGCATGTCTCAAACAGGTAGAATTCAATATTTCAATAAATTCTTGTTGTGGTATGTTAGTATTTATATTAACTTTAACTCACCAATCATGAGGAATATGACTACTATTGCAGAAACCACTGAGCTTTTCTAAACAGCACTGAAGGAGACTCATTTTTAGCAGGTGACCGTGACATTATCACTGTCACTGTCACTTTTATGTACTGAACAGTAGCACGAAGACATAGATTGGTTACAGTACGGATGTTCTGACATACCAGATATAGGTGCTTTTGACACAAAATGGCTATTTTACATATTAACATGCAAATTGCATCTCACAATTTCAAAGAAAGTTCTTGCATTTACATACTCCAATCTTCAAGCACATGCCAAAAAGTATGTGTTTTAGACTCCAGAATGAAGACTTTAACTACAGTCACAAACTGAGTAAAGTGTCACTGTGTCAGTATCACAGTAAAGACTCAGGAAGCAGGGTGAAACTGAAGAATTTGTAAATCCTAAAGTGAAAGATGATAGTAATAAACTGTTTCAGACAGACCTTCTTAAGAAATACATACAGTTTGTACTTATTAAGTACATCCAGTGTACATGCACATCTTTACCTCATGTACCAACTTCTAGTTATTGCACTGCACTTGACACAAGACTGTAATTTAAAGGAGCGAATATGAAGAAAAATTAGGAAGAAAACATATGAAGAAAATATACTTCACACATACAGGTAAAGAGAATCTGAACCTGGAGTTATTTCATCATCTTGTACTAATTAAAAAGACCCAAATATAGATTTTAGCCAAAGCATTTATTTAAACATCAGTGAGTGCTCTAAAACAACAGAAAGGATTTTTATTCAAAAACATTAGTTAATTGCAGTCTAAAGAGCAAATAAGATGACTAAAGTTGGGATACATACTCGTTTCATCTGCATTCAGATTAAATGAGATTTAACCATGAGGTGGAATTAGATCCAAATCAGATCCAGATTAGATCAGTTTCACCGTAGACATAATTCTCAGAAGGAGGGTGTACATGTCATTACTTCTTGTCTGTAGAAGGGTGACAACAGTTAGTTAACACTGTCTTAAAGACGACAACAGAATTATTTCTAATTAAAACAGCTTATCTGCTCAGTGCTGCTGGTTTGCATAGTGATACAGTTTCCCATACAGTGGAAATGGTGAAGGAGCATATGGAGGATACATATACTAGAGGCACTTATAAAAACAAGGACAGACCCATGTAGAACACTATCACAGCAATTCATAACAATTCACAATGTCTTCAAAGTAGACAGGAACACATACCTTTGTAAGTAATGTCAGCGTACTCGAATGCTACTGGACTATATAGACATAAAGGGGGACAGCATTAGCATGTCATTGTCAACCAATGATGTTACTACTGATTTGTTATAGGATAATCAATAATGACTAAAGATATGGGATAATGACACTGGTAACGTCACGTCATGCATGCACAGTAGCTAGGGGCCGACATGGCGATTTTAAATGTTAACAAATACAAGCCAGCAACATCAGGATACTGCAGATGAATTTGGCTGCTAATGTACATTGCATCAATGAGATATGTGAAAGCAAGTCTTTAAAATCATTATGATTATTAACTTGTTTAATGCCCTGTGAATTTTAAAGAGGGTGTTCGGTGTAACTGTGGCCTCTCGTTGCCATTCAAATGAACGGCATGCTTCTACTTTCCTTACCCTGAAAAGGGCGGTCAACAACATAATAATTGCAAAGTTCTCGGATGTTTACTCTCATCTATATCCGAATTAACTCCTGCCTGGATGACCAGAAAAGGTCTTTATAGTGTAGTAGACTATGTATATGTCTGCCATAAGAAAAAATAGAATTATAAACATACCATTAACATTCATACATCCATAAACGCACCAGTAACATTCACTGGTCACAAGATTCAGGTCACAAAACATTTGTCACCAAGTTTTTACACTTACGACCATTTCATTTCCACATACACATGTGAACTGACCTATTAGTGACACAAACTTGTTGTGATGAAGTGAAGTAAAGATATCAGAATGAATGGTCAAATGGTCAGATCCTCTGTATGAAATTAAGTGTAGTACAAAGGGCTGGTTTTATAATCAGCCTAGGGAATGACAAGGTGTGTGTTCCCCAAAACCATAGTAGCTCACTAAGTTAGCAACTAACATGTTTGAAACCGTGTAGTTACAACACAAATGTTTCTCAAAATTATCGCCCAAACGATGGTGGTGCAACTTTCATGGTATGATGCATAGTTCAGCGACACAGGTGTTTCTCAAAGCCATGGTTCAGATGAACATCTGGAAGCGTGGTTGTAAAGTTGTATGGTTCTAACTTCACCTCTTGACCTGATGCAAGCTTGATGTTGCAAGCTAGTATCTTGATGGAAACTCCAGTCGACAGAGGGCATCGAACATCCTGGAGATGTGTCGGGTTTTGGAAATGAGATTGCTGTGAAAGTAAAGTGCTGAGCATGACTTGATGATAGGCCCTAGATTTCCCTGATTAATGTTGTCGGTTGTTGTGGGTGAGGCTAACTGCTTTGAGTATGTTACTAAGTGGATGCTAAGCATGAGAAAACGGAAATCTTAGGTGAATTTTTCGCGTAAGTGGATAAATGGGGTGTGTCAAAAACTGTGAGTGGGAGGCTCGCTGGTTCGAAACGGGCACTGTGTGTGTTTATGCACACAAGTGTCTGTGTGTCTCCCTCTCCCTCCTGTGTCACAGAGGATGGATCGTGATCTGGAGGGAGTGTCTGGGCATTGAATCATTTATGGAAATGACATTCAGTTTCAGAGATGATGTAACATATGGAACAGGCGGAGACAAGGCACAATGCTGTGGCCCTTTACATTTCTGCATCTCAGACATTCTTGTATTGTCTTTGAAGGATAGGCCCACTTTCTGCACTAATGCCTAATATGCACTGGGAAAAACACCACCCAGGCAGCATTGACAATAAAATGTCATTGTCTTCCTCGTATTGATTTTCACAGAAATATACTCCGTAGTCTGCAGAAGTCACAGAAGTCACGAATGTTAAATCTCACGATAGTCATTCTCTCTGCTTTGAGAGTACTTTGAGAGGCCACGAAATGGGTAGGCATGTCTTACCAGAATGAGTATGACTGCAGTTACATGATCAAAAATATAGATATAGTAGGTTGTGACGCTTATTCTGCGTCGTATAATTTTTGGGAGATGGCATTTATGTTACATCCCATCTGTTTTTACACTCACTTCCTGTCTCTCTTTCCTGTACTATATGATAATTGTGTGTTAGGCCTCGTCTCACACATCATCGTTGTTGATTACAGGGCTTCAAGGACATCATGGGGAGGTAATGAACGTATCTGTGACTGTTCCCCCTTGGTATTTTGCAAGCAATTCCACAGACGCTCTGCTTTTACAGAGCCCAATGCAGGATGAAGGAGCCTGAGACCATTTCAGGAGGCCTGACTGATGTGGCAAAGCATCTGGGTAACCTGAATTTCAGGGTCTGGCTGAAGATTTTAGACACCAGTCACTATAGTGAGCATGAGCTAACATGTTGCTCCTGTATTAAGAGATAAATTACAGAGTACTTACTGCTTAAGTAGGCTGGAATAGCACAAACTCAGCATCAAATTTACCTGCTTAATCTGTCTGACATTGTCGTCCTATGAAGCAACCATTATTTTAACCCTTTGGTTAATTAGATAAATAGCCCATCATCATGACTCCAACTGTGTCATCAGAGATAAACATCACATTGAACAATTTGTCAAACCTTAACATCACCACTAGATGGAGACATTTTTTGCAAAGATACACACCTAAAACTGGTTTTGAGCAACATATGCTAACATGCAATGACACTAGGGTGAAGGGGTTACAGCGGCATGAGAGGAACAAATATCTCTTAATTTCCATGTTCTATTTTTGCAAGGGGTAGGGGGGGGAAATCCCCTTTTATTCAGACCAGAGTCGAGCCCTCATACACTGATACAGAAGATCACTGGAAAGTCTATATTGATGTTATGTGACACCCACTTATGCAGACTGGAATTATTCACATTTGCTGGTAACATATTATGTTGCTCTCTTTTGGTCAGTATTCAATGATCTTTTGAGATTTTTTTCTGAACTCCCCCATAGACACACTCTAGTATTAGCATAGTAAGCTCCAAATGACACAAAATGCATCAGCAAGGGTGATAACACAAACTATCAGACATCTTTGTGCAATATAACCCAACAAGGACTCTCAGATCCCAACACAAAGCTCTAGTACAGTCCTACGGTGTAGATACGGTGCTCCAGCTTTCTGTTCCTGTGCAGCACAGCTCCTGAAATTCCACTGTTTCCACTATTAATTCAAGATTAAAAACCGAATTACTTGATGACGCTTTAAATTAATCTGTGCAATACACTGTTTTATTTTTATTTATTTGTTTGTTTGTTTTTATCATGTATTAATTGTGCTTATTGTAACTGCTCTTAGCTTTGTAATCTAACCCTGATGTTTTAATTTCACTTATTATTTTACTGTTGTCTCTCACTTCTTATCCTGTGTAAACCACATTGTTTTACCATTTGTGTATGAAGTAGGCTATAGAAATAAATGTGCCTTGCCCTGCCTATGTGGGTGAAGATGATCAGAGTGTGTGTTCTGTCCATATTTAAATCAAGCATTTTTTTGTGCTGTGTGATATAATTGTGTGACGCGCAGCTGTGTGACTGATCTGCATGGCAGGGCATAATTGAAGATGTGGTTGGAAATGTGCTAAACCGAGCCTCTGTAGAGAATGTCAATAACTAGCTCAAGCAGACAATGAGCAACTAGAATAGACACGTGTTTACCATTGAAATGTCTTACTGCTTCAGAAGGAAACAGACAACTGCAGCCTGACACAGCTGTGGTTAGACTCATAACGTAGAATGTAGACATGTTGACACAGTGTACGCTTTCTACTCTACGCGTAGATGGGAGCCTGTATTAGTGATTTGTATCAACCAGAATGCAATGTGCACACACATAGATCTGTGTGGTCTTCTCACTGTCATGTCACAAAAGATGCATTTGGTCTAGATGCACGGTTCAAGGTGGATGATAAGATCATGAGAGGTTAGTTTGAAGTCTGCTTGAATGAGGGGTTAAAATCTGTTTGAAAAAGGATTTTGTTTTTGCCAAAAAGTGAAACTGTATTGAATATTGAAGACCAATAATGTTCTCTGCACCTCTGTGATAGAGAGTAAGATGTTATACGTGTTGTTTTATGTCCTGTTTTTTGCCATTCTAAACATCCTTGTCATCATCAGTCATCCAGACACACATGACAAGTATGTGCAGCAACATATACATCATACAGTTACAATTACAGTTACTCACAACGTTACTATGATACCAGCAGCAAAATGGTTACTGCTAGATCAAAAGTTTGGGCATGCTCAGTTGCACACAGGCCCCAAAGAAGCCTGTTTGCTGGGTACCATGAACTGCATGGGCTATAGCTGACAGAGGGTCACAAATAGGCTTCCTATGGCCAGTCTCACAAAAGGGTTGCCCACTGAAATCCCTGATGGGTGCCCCAAAGAAGAGAAGAGAGGCTGAGTTCCCGATTTACAGTGTAAAACTAATATGTGGGCTTGTGATGCACTATATTGTGATTTACAGACTCACAGGTCTACCAACATGATGCTTGAGACATCAAAGAAGACCTCTATCCTCTGCGATTGGCCTATAGCAGAAGAAATGACCTCAGAGCTGATCATTTTAAAGCAGCTTTTCTCTGTACATTGTCTGTAATGTAAGCTAAGCCTTGTACTGTCATGTTTTAGAAGAAGAAGCACCTGAAATTTCTTAAAAAATAGACAAATACCAGACATCGACTAAATCACCAAAATGTTTATTTAGACATCGTAAAAATAGTCAAAATACACAAAAAAGTCTTAATTCCAACATATAGGACCAGATAAGAGAGCAAACGTTGGAGTGTATGTACCTGGCATATATTCTTATTCTGTATGAGCATGAGGCACTGACTATTATAGCTGATATGATGGAGAATGAAATTTATAAGTCATGATTTCCTGTCATAATTTCTCCAAAGACAGGATCCTGTTGATCATGTCAATAACTAGCTCAAGCAGACAATGAGCAACTAGAATAGACACGTGTTTACCATTGAAATGTCTTACTGCTTCAGAAGGAAACAGACAACTGCAGCCTGACACAGCTGTGGTTAGACTCATAACGTAGAATGTAGACATGTTGACACAGTGTACGCTTTCTACTCTACGCGTAGATGGGAGCCTGTATTAGTGATTTGTATCAACCAGAATGCAATGTGCACACACATAGATCTGTGTGGTCTTCTCACTGTCATGTCACAAAAGATGCATTTGGTCTAGATGCACGGTTCAAGGTGGATGATAAGATCATGAGAGGTTAGTTTGAAGTCTGCTTGAATGAGGGGTTAAAATCTGTTTGAAAAAGGATTTTGTTTTTGCCAAAAAGTGAAACTGTATTGAATATTGAAGACCAATAATGTTCTCTGCACCTCTGTGATAGAGAGTAAGATGTTATACGTGTTGTTTTATGTCCTGTTTTTTGCCATTCTAAACATCCTTGTCATCATCAGTCATCCAGACACACATGACAAGTATGTGCAGCAACATATACATCATACAGTTACAATTACAGTTACTCACAACGTTACTATGATACCAGCAGCAAAATGGTTACTGCTAGATCAAAAGTTTGGGCATGCTCAGTTGCACACAGGCCCCAAAGAAGCCTGTTTGCTGGGTACCATGAACTGCATGGGCTATAGCTGACAGAGGGTCACAAATAGGCTTCCTATGGCCAGTCTCACAAAAGGGTTGCCCACTGAAATCCCTGATGGGTGCCCCAAAGAAGAGAAGAGAGGCTGAGTTTCCGATTTACAGTGTAAAACTAATATGTGGGCTTGTGATGCACTATATTGTGATTTACAGACTCACAGGTCTACCAACATGATGCTTGAGACATCAAAGAAGACCTCTATCCTCTGCGATTGGCCTATAGCAGAAGAAATGACCTCAGAGCTGATCATTTTAAAGCAGCTTTTCTCTGTACATTGTCTGTAATGTAAGCTAAGCCTTGTACTGTCATGTTTTAGAAGAAGAAGCACCTGAAATTTCTTAAAAAATAGACAAATACCAGACATCGACTAAATCACCAAAATGTTTATTTAGACATCGTAAAAATAGTCAAAATACACAAAAAAGTCTTAATTCCAACATATAGGACCAGATAAGAGAGCAAACGTTGGAGTGTATGTACCTGGCATATATTCTTATTCTGTATGAGCATGAGGCACTGACTATTATAGCTGATATGATGGAGAATGAAATTTATAAGTCATGATTTCCTGTCATAATTTCTCCAAAGACAGGATCCTGTTGAAGTGAAGGGTCTTCATGTTTTCTCTTCTTATCTGTGAAAGTGTAACAGTCAGCAATGGGTATTATCAGCACTGTGTTAAAGATGTCCACAGCCTCATAAACATATGTTTTGTTATGTTTTTCATGCCATTGTTTGGTGCTAGCCATCTAAATCAGTACTTAAAGATGCCCTAAGCAGTTTTCTCTTTGCACTGTCAGGATTTTTCCTATATTGACTAGGACGGGCAATACATTGGGCCCTATCATGCCGCGGCGCACTGTGCATTCGCCACATGCGCATGGTGTCATTGCTATTCTGTGCCAGCGCATCGTTCATTTTTTCCGGCAAAAAATCAGGTTGTCTAGATAGCAGATGACACTGCGCCATCATGCGTGTGTCAGCGAAAAGAAGAGGTGTGGTCTGGCGCTAATGAAGTACTTTAAGACCAACCCTTTTGAACAATGCACCTGGCGCAATGTTCGCTTTTCCCGCCGTCAAAATACCAAATTGTGTCAGGCACGCCCCCAAAGCAACTTGCGCAACTGACTTTAGACAATGCGCATATGATCGTCAAAATAGAGCCCATTATGCCCTACGACAAACAGGTTTAAAAACTAGCATATTAAGTAGCCTTAGTCTAGATTCTGCAAAAAAGAACAAGTGTGATTCCCATATATGTTGATGGTGTGGTCTCTGTGATCTCTTACTGTCAATGTCTATGAGGTGCTTGTGGTTTCATACTATTTGTGTAAAAGGTAACATCATTGTAGGTCATTATCGAGGGGTTCTGAGCCATCATCTTTGGGAGGCCCCTCCCTCTATGTATTTTCTTTGCTCACATTACTGATCCCATGTGATACAACTCATTGTGGGCATTTAGATTACTCAATTGTCCCTAATGTTAATGAAACCATAGCCCTAGTGTTTCAGATCACCGAGCGCAATCGGTGTAGGAACAATTTGGTTCAACACAGAGCGAGATGCATAACGGCAGCTAAACCTATCTGATGAGAGTAGTGTAACGGCAGCTAATCCTATCTGATAAGAGCTGGGAAAATTCTGTTTCAGTTTCATTGTCCTTGCCCCATTCTGTTAGCATTAACCGCCGGTTTGGAAATTCGGACCTGTTTTGTACCAAATTTTCTCATGCTTCTCCCTACTGACAGCACACAGTTACATTGAACAACAGGGTAATTGGTTGATTTAAACTAGAATTTTCCTTTAAGAAGACTCTGTTTTCTTTTTTAACTTTCTCTAAGTAATAATAGTGTAATAACTAAGTAAAATCTGTTTGCTGATTTAATACCATGAGCATGATCTCACTTACTGATATACAATACTTGCCATTTTTGGAGAGTGTATGTTGCCTACATTTCATTCTACAGATTTTCAATGTCCAAGTAGAGATAGATTTATCCCCACTGTCACATCAATAAAAACAACAGCAAAACAAATGATCAGACCAACTTTACCTCCAAAAAACTCAGAGGGACATGGGCATACCTTTGAAATGAACGCTGGAGTACTCTGCCTCTTCTGGGCTACAGACACAAAAGAACACCGCACATTCCAGTCATTGTTAGAATAATACGCTGGTCTGAGCCAAGAAAGTAGAAATATAAAAAAAGTAGGGAAAGTTAAAAGCAAAAAAAAAAAAAGTGGAAAAGTGGTTCCATGAAATGAATGAGGAAGAAAGATTGTTCTTTAGTGACTTTTGACTTACAAATGACGTGCCATCAAAATTAATGTAAGGATGTTATAAAATATTTGGTTTGTTTTGCTTTTGTGTCTTGAAATGGCACAAATCTGCATGAAGTGCAATGATAATACAAATACACATACCTGGTACGAGATTTTCTTTTACTTTTAGCTGTGAATAAGACATAAACATTGTAATTCTTTCTGTGAAACATGAGTCCACATAAAGTTCTTTGATATACAATATACCTCCCCACACCTTTCATACGTGCTGGTTGACTGTAGATCACATCTGTCTGTTGTGTTTCTATAGTATTGCTGGAGGAAAGGGGCAAATGTGAGACAAGGAGAAGCAATGGGCTCTACTGCATCCTTTTTGATGGTTTAGCTTGTTTTACATTACATTTAAATTACATTTAGGCATTTAGCAGACGCTTTTATCCAAAGCGACTTACAAAAGAGGATAACATTCAAGCTACAACACAATGAAAGAACTAACAAGGAGTGCATATTACTAACATAGAATCTGCACTATTTTAAGTTGAAAGTGCAATAGTGTAACACAGTGTAGAGAAATTAAATTATTAAGTGCATTCTCAAAATTTACGCCAGGAGATATTCTTGGAAGAGCTGAGTCTTCACGAGTTTCTTGAAGGTAGAGAGGGTATCAGTTGATCTGGTAGCACTTGGGAGGTCATTCCACCAGCGCGGAACCAGATATGAGAAGAGTCTGGATTGACCTGCACAAGGTGTTGGCCGTGCTAGAAAACGTTCCTTAGAGGAGCGTAGCGGTCGTCGGGTGACATAGGGCTTCAGAAGAGTATTCAAGTAGATGGGAGCAGAGCCATCATTCACCCTGTAGGCCACCATAAGTGCCTTGAATTTAATGCGAGCAGCCAAGGGCAACCAGTGAAGTTCAATGAACAGAGGTGTGACATGTGCCCTTTTTGGCTGGTTAAAGACCAGACGTGTAGCTGCATTCTGGATCATCTGTAGCGGTCTCACCGCACAGGCTGGTAGGCCTGATAGGAGGGCATTGCAGTAGTCAAGACGAGAGATAACCAGGGTCTGAACCAGGAGCTGGGTTGCATGTTGGGTTAGGTACGGCCTGATCTTCCTTATGTTGAATAGGGAAAAACGGCACGACCGAGCCACAGAGGCAACGTTTTCTGCAAAGGTCAGTTGGTCATCGATCATGACACCTAGGTTTCTTGCCACTTTGGTGGGAGAAACAGACAGGGAGTCGATATTGATACCGATGTCATGACGTATGGCTTGTTTGGCTGGAAGGACCAGCAGTTCAGTTTTGGAGAGATTTAGTTGAAGGTGATGTCCTTTCATCCATGCAGATATATCAGAGAGACAGTCAGAGATCCGTGTTGACACCGTGGAGTCGTCCGGCGGAAAGGACAGATAGAGCTGGGTATCATCAGCATAGCAGTGGTAAGAGAAGCCATGGGAGTGGATGATTGAGCCCAGCAAGGTGATGTACAGGGCGAAGAGAAGGGGCCCCAGCACAGATCCGTGGGGTACTCCTGTGGTGAGTTGGTGAAGTGCCGATGTCTGTCCTAGCCATGATACGTTGAATGACTGTCCAGTAAGATAGGACTTGAACCAGGAGTGCGCTGTGCCATCAATGCCAATGTTGGTCAGCTTGTCCAGTAGGATGCTGTGGTTTACCGTGTCAAATGCTGCTGATAGGCAGCAGGATGAGCACTGAGGACTAACCTGCCGCTCTGGCCTGTTTTAATGCTTCCGTCACAGACAGAAGCGCCAGTTCAGTGGAGTGGCCACTTCTGAAACCGGATTGGTTGGAGTCGAGGAGGTTGTTCTGAGTGAGAAATCCTGTGACCTGTTTAAAGACAGCTCGTTCAATGGCTTTGGAAAGGAAGGGAAGAAGAGAGACAGGCCGGTAGTTCTCCACTTGAGTGGGAGCAAGGGATGGTTTTTTGAGCAGCGGTGTTACCTGGGCTTGTTTGAAGGCAGTGGGAAATGTACCCCTAGTTAGTGAAGCATTGACCACATGTGTGGTTGCTGTCACAATGGTGGGGGTTATGGCCTGAAGGAGGGTTGTTGGGATAGGGTCCAGAAGACAAGAGGTAGGCCGGCTGTCTGTGAGAAGTTTAGACACCTCTGCCTCGGAGAGAGGAGTGAAAGAAGAAAAGGAAGCAGTTCGTTTAGACAGGCTAGGAGAAGGAACCTCTTTAGATTGGTTTGAGAACTGACTACTAATAGCTGCAACTTAGTTAGTGAAGAATGCAGCAAAAAGTCAGCTGTGAGGTTAGTTGGAGGAGGTGGGTTTAGTAAAGATTTAAAGGTGGAAAAGAATTTCTTGGTGTCCGTGGCATTGTTAATCTTGTCGTGATAGAAAGCCTTTTTCGCAGCAGTGACACTGGATGAGAAGGAAGATAGTAGTACTTGGAATTGTGTCAGATCGGCCGAATTCTTAGTTTTGTGCCATTTCCTTTCAGCAGCTCTGAGGTTAGTGCGCATTGACCGAAGTGAGTCATTAAGCCACGCATGAGACTGAGTGGGTCGTGCGGGTCTGGTAGACAGAGGACACACGATCCAAGCAGGATCTCAGCGTAGAACAGAGTGACTCTGTGGCATCATCAACCTTAAAAGAAGAGAAACTTCTAGACGGTGGTAGAGCAGACGCCACCAAGGAGGAAAAGTGAGTAGGAGATAGATTCCGGAGATTGCGACGGACAGAGACAGAGGGAGTAGGAGCAGATGGTTGCTGACAGAGGAAAACCTTGAACTGAATAAAGTAATGGTCAGATAGATGTAGAGGAGTAACTGTCTGTGAAGTAGCGGCGCACTTCCTGGTGAAAATGAGATCAAGTTCCTTACCGGCTTTGTGAGTTGGAGGGCTGTGAACTCGCTGTAGCTCAAAGGAGTCCATCAGAGATAGGAATTCGGCAGAACCTGGATTGTCTAAGTGGATGTTCATATCACCGAGAACAAGCATGGGACAGTCATGCTCAGGGATGGAAGAAAGCAGAGTGTCAAGTTCCTCAAGGAAATCGCCCATTTGACCTGGAGGACGATAGATAACACACAGATACATTTTGACTGGTGCCGTTACCAAGATGGCATGGTATTCAAAGGAGCTGTATGTGACAGATGGTCCCAGTTGAGTATATTTCCATTTGTCTGATATTAACAGCCCCGTACCACCCCCTCTCCTGGATGGGCGGGAGGTGTGGGAAAAAGCATAGTTGGTGGAGAGTGCAGCGGGAGTGGCAGTGTTTTCTGGTTTGATCCAGGTCTCGGTGAGAGCCAGAATGTCCAGAGAAAGATGGTTCGCATAAGCCGAAATTAAGTCTGCTTTGTTCACTGCAGACTGACAGTTCCACAAACCTACGGTGAAGGAGTTGACAAGACATGATGTCTAGAGCGGAGGTTTGCAAGGGTCCGTTTCCTTTTGTGGAAGCGGAATCTGCGACGACTGGAGACAACTGGAATGGAGTAGAGACACATTGTGGCAAGATGAAGTTTGCATAGAAGATTAAGTTACAGACGACAGGACATGGTGATAAGTTAGTTAGGATGGTGTCCTTGCTTGGTGGACACGCGCAGGTAGACATGCTCGTCTTTACCCCAGTCAGTCTTCACACAAGGAGGGCTGAACAAAAGGGCTGACGCTTCAGTGTCACTCCTGCTAATAGGAACAATGATTGACTACGCCCGGCCGAGACCGCCCACCAAGAGTCAGACAGAAACAATAAGCCTGATAGGAGTGGCCAACGACCAATTGATCTCTGATGACCCAGCTGTGCTAGTACTTCACACCTTCTGATGGCTTGTAGGTGTATTACAAATCAGGTGGTTTCCCACAAGACAGGTAATCCAAAGCAGCTTCCAAGTTAGCAAAATAAGCACAGAACTAAATAAGCAGACACTCACTTACTTCCTGTGTGTGTAGCTATGCCAGCTTAAACAGCTATGTCCAGTTTCACTAGCTGGTCACATCAGCATGACCAGTATGTTCATTTCTTAACAAAACATTAACATTAACAGAAAAACTTGCAAATTCACATCTCCTACTGTGAATATAAATTTACATTGGGGGGTGGATTAACTCTTGATACCGACAAGGCATCATTTAATTAAAGTTGATGGAAACAGTTTAAACTGAATAAATTTACATTTTCCTTATTTCTACTCATAAATATTGTCCTGACGACATTAAGTCTTGATCAAACAGCTGGTTGAAACACATCCCTTGATGGCTAATACACATTTTTTAATAGTGTAATTTGCATTACACTATTACTACTACTGCTGCTACTAATTTGTCCTTTTAAAGGACCATAATTAAGGTTTTCCAAGTGGAAAACCAAACTATTTTTGATATTATAGGCATTCTAAAGGGTTTTTAAAACCAAAATATTCTACATGGTTCCATGAAATGAATGAGGAGGAAAGATTGTTCTTCAGTGACTTTTGACTTACAAATGACGTTGTGCCATCAAAATGAATGTAAGGATGTTATAAAATATTTGGTTTGTTTTGCTTTTGTGTCTTGAAATGGCACAAATTTGCATAAAGTGCAATGATAATACAAATACACATACCTGGTACGAGATTTTCTTTTACTTTTAGCTGTGAATAAGACATAAACATTGTAATTCTTTCTGTGAAACATGAGTCCACATAAAGTTCTTTGATATACAATCTACCTCCCCACACCTTTCATATGTGCTGGTTGACTGTAGATCACATCTGTCTGTTGTGTTTCCATAGTATCGCTGGAGGAAAGGGGCAAATGTGAGACAAGGAGAAGCAATGGGCTCTACTGCATCCTTTTTGATGGTTTAGCTTGTTTTATTGACTATGCCAGCTTAAACAGCTATGTCCAGTTTCACTAGCTGGTCACATCAGCATGACCAGTATGTTCATTTCTTAACAAAACATTAACATTAACAGAAAAACTTGCAAATTCACATATCCTAATGTGAATATAAATTTGCATTATCCAACTCATTTCTATGCATATTATGCTATGTGAAGAAATATGCTTTGAATGGTCTGTAACTGTAAAGTCAGCCATCAATGACATGCAAAAAAGACATGCAGAACATGTTTGATGAGGTTCTTGTTCTCAGGTATATCACAAATATGTACCTCTTACATGGTCCAGGCTCCCCATTTCCTACAATAGAAAAAGATGAACATAAATTCAGTTAGCAGTCAGTTTCAATCAGTTAAGAACTTATTAGTTGTTGTCCTGGGTCCAAGGAAATAGTGAAATAGATAATAGAAATAGTATAAGGAAAGTACTTTGAAAAATGATTGCTTCACTGTAGATCAAAGCATCTGGGTCTTCTGCTTGACTGTAGGAGTGCAGAGGGAACAGGATGAAAGGAAACAGCCAGAAATACAGTGTCTCATATTGTAATACTGGGAATGTAATGCAGTGATGAGTGAATATATTCTTACCACTGCACATTTGGCAATAAACCTGTATACATACCTGGTATAAGACCTAGATAAACCTGGTAAAAGAGAGAGAAAGAGAGAGAGAGAGAGAGAAAGAGAGAGAAAAAAGTATGGGGAATCAGATGCCTACACAGAAGAGCAATTCTTAATCCATGTATACCTCTCTTTCAGCCCACTATTCCTGTTTTCAGTTTTCAGCATTTCATTTGGGAAAGTAAATCAGATACAACAGCAGTGAATGTAATGGATGAATCAATTACTTACATTTTTTGAGAGCACTTCTGAACAGGTAACATGTTGCTCCAAATAAACAAAGCAAAAGAGCAGGAATAATCAGCGTCAACATCCAAGGACGACCATCAGTGGGTGTTTCTCCCTTCTCTGAAGAGTGTGGAAAACATAAACATAAAAAAACAAAACTACCCAAACTAAGTTATGAGGTATTTATACCTTAATTGCAACACTATAGAATTTGTCCCTCAGAGTAATTAGAAATCAAGAAGCATTTTACCTAATACACAATATGCGGACACAGAATACAGTATTTTTATTTTGTTTTCCTTGGTGCATTGTTTAACTAACTTTTGTGATTTATCATTATTCTTCATAATACTGATAATATATCATACCGGTAACCTAAGGGCTTTTTAGGCAGTTCTGTTTTCTACCTTTTAATCAAATTTGATTATTGTAACTCTACGCAATGCCTCTATGTCCACGTTAAATAACATTACACAAGTCTGGTTCACCAAATGCTGTCAGTAGAGAAAAGAACATGAAAATTTTAAATAACATAGACTGAATAACTAAATGGTGGCTAACTTTAACTGAATTGGGCATAGTGTAAATGCAACTGAAAGTAAGTTACTGTTCCCAGTTCAGCTAGTGTTAGCTACTGCCTCAGAAGTTTTCACATTCTTCTTCCTACTGACAGCATTCGGTGTCCTGGAACAACAGGGATATGGATTGAATCACACAAGATTTCTTTTGTAAGCCAAATTTACACCAAAGATACACAATGACACAGAACTGTTGCAGAGAGAAGTTGCAGTGGTGAGAATTTATCACTGCATGTCAGTGCAAGCAGATTTAAGCATTTAACATGTGCAATTGCAGTTTAAAGGTTCTAGAACAACTTTACCTCACATTGCTTATGACATGTTACGAATGGTGTAACCAAGGAGTAGTTAATACAAACTGTGGTCCTGTTCTGAGTTCTTGCACTGGTATAACCTCTGCAGGTTTTTAAAAAAAGTGTTTTAGAAGTAAAAAATAAAAAAGTATATCAGGAAGAGTGGCTATAATGTGCTTGTGCACACGCATGTTTGCATGTCTGTATGTCAGATGCTTAAGATCCATTAAGACATTTTCTCTGGAGAGAAGAGTAAAATGTGATTTGTGATGCATAGAATGCATCTTGTCTAATCAGAAAGTGAAAAACTCTTCGACTGGACCTAACTGTTGTATAATATAAAATTATACCATGACTTTGAATGGCAGGCATTATGGACTGTATGTCTTTACCTGTGACTTGAATGATGACTGAGTTTTCATTTGTCGATGTCACATTGTGGACGTAACTCTTCTTTATGGAGTACACACAACTGTAGTTCCCTGAATCTTTTCTTTTGACATTTTGGAGAGTAAAACGAGCTTCCTCTCCCTGAGTTATCTCCATACTGATTCCAATTCCATTCTTGCAAAGGTACATGTGCAAAGGTTTCTGTGTTTTGGCCTCGAAAGCAGCACATTTCAAACGTATGTCACTTCCTTTAGGTACAATGTTTCCTTCAGATAAGCTGCTTCCTTTAAGTGCATCCACAAAAATACGGGCCATGCCAAAGTCTAAAACATACAAGAGAAACACTAAGGTCTAAATCAGATAAGAAAAACGAACTTTTTCCAATGAGCATCCTGGTATGAGTTGTTCTTTTCAATACTTTTCCTGGAAATGGTGTGTGTGCACACCAAACATGAAAATGCCGTGTTACCTTTGACTTGGACGAAGATGTAGTTTTGGCCAACAGCAGTCACTGTATGAGCTGCATGTCTCCCTACTGAGTACACACAACTGTAATTCCCAGTGTCTTCTTTCTTGACATCTTGAAGCTTAAATGTTTTCTCTTTTTCAACTGTTAGTTTTTCAATCCTAATTCCAACTCCATTTTTGCAGAGATACATGTGTAGCTCACCCCTATGCTTTTCATTTTTGTGAAAAATGGCACATCTCAGGTCCAAGGTGTTCCCCTCTAATACTTCAGCTGTCCTTGTAAAGATCTCAGCAGGGGCAAAATCTGAAATTCCAAGTTATGCATGATACATCATATACATTTAAATTTATCCATGATTTATACATATTTGCTTGAAAGTAATATGGGGATTCACAGTACAATAATACATTACAATCACATGAATTAGAGGTTCAGATATTTCACATATCTATCTGAGAATCTCCAAAGCACATGATAAAATTAAGCTGTAATTTACAAATAAATGAAGTATATTCAGGATTTACAAATTTGCTTTGATGTAATATGGAGTTACAAATAAAATAATATAAATCTGTAATCCTACAGAAATCTCACATACCTGTCTGAGAACATGTCCCCAAAGCACATGTAAAGGCTTTATTGTGAAAATATGACAGCCAATGAGAAATGCAGTTAATTGAAAATATATATTGTATTAACATATCCTTTGTTGTTAAATTCAATGATATGACTCAAATACATGAAATACAAAACTGAACACCAAAACAAATCAGGCCTATGCATCTTAACATTACCTATTTAATTCTTAAAAACTTGTTCTATGTGACTTGTATCAAAAATTGACTTTGACTCACCAGTCAAAAGCAGCAGGAGCCCCATTGCTGAGACATGCAGAGCTGAAGATGTTCATCTGACCCATTAGCACTCTAACCAACATGGAAAGAGACTCGTTTTTAGCCAATCAGGTCACAGTGACATCATCAAAAGTATAAACAAGTAGTCTAGTTGCAGTGCTGGGTTGTTTTCAATCTACAATGCAGTATTTATTGAGACAAGTAAGCTGACATATCAGAATGAAGTATTTCATAGAAAATACACCTTTTTACAGACAGTACAGTACATACAGTCTGTAACTTGCATGTCTCAAACAGGTAGAATTCAATATTTTTTTTAAATAAATGTCTTGTTGTGGTATGTTAGTATCTATATTAACTTTAACTCACCAATCATGAGGGATATGACTACTATTGCTGAAACCCCTGAGCTTTTCTAAACAGCACTGAAGGAGACTCATTTTGAGCAGATGACCGTGACATCACCACTGTCACTCTTACGTAGTGAACAGTAGCACGGAGACATAGATTGGCTACAGCACGGATGTTTTTTTTTTTTTTGTTTTTTTTTTCACATTCAGTCTTTAATGAGATTTTTAATTGACATACCAGATATAAGTGCTTTTGACACAAAATGGCTATTTTTACATATTAACATGTAAATTGCATCTCACAATTTCAAAGAAAGTTCTCGCATTTACATACTCCAAGCTTCAAGCACATGCCAAAAACTATCTATTTTAGACTCCAGAATGAAGACTTTAACTACAGTTGGAAACTGAGTAAAGTGTCACTGTGTCAGTATCACAGTAAAGACTCAGGAAACAGGGGTGAAACTGAAGAATCTGTAAATCCTAAAGTGAAAGATGATGATAATAAACTGTTTCAGACAGACCTTCTTAAGAAATACATACAGTTTGTACTTCCAGGGGCGACTGGTGGTCACAAAAATAGGGGAGGTAAAGTGGTCAGGTGGGTGGGTGAATGAGTGGGTAAATGTGAGTAGATGGGATGGGTGGATTGTTGAGAGAGAGAGAGAGAATTACAAAACCAAAAGGGTGTCTTGGTGCTTGCTCTAAGGGGGGTTGTTTTAAATAAAATTAATTTGTTTTTTGAGGACACATGTCAGCATGAGAAATGCCATTCAGTGCAATGAGTACAGTTTGTTTGTGGTAATGTCAGTTGTCTTTTGTGCTTTACACTGCAATATTGTGAAAGTGGCAGAAATGATTTTGCGTATCCCTATTACGACGCGCTTTGGCATTGTGCTGTGCCACTTGCGACCGGGCACCCTCGTCCACAAGTTGATCAACGGGCACAATACCTAGCAATTTTACGCGAATAGCAGCACCAACATGGTAGTCGCACTTGTCGTGACGCTTGGTGGCCCTGTCCAAATTTTTAAGGTCACTAAATCCCTGCACAGACCATGTTTGAGATTTCCCTACAAGACCAGTGCTAACACTTGCTGTTGGGTAGCCATGGGTACCTTTCATACCATGTGGTGTTAAACACACTGACCTTACAAGTCGGTTTTTCAATGTCAATTTTTGGAGCTGGTCTCCCCTCTGTTTTCACCTTCTCATCGTGGGGTATTTAACACCATGAATACAACATCTCGCTTTTCCGTCCTTTTTTTTATTAACATAACAAAGCAAACCTCTTCAAAGTTTCAAACTCCCCGCCGTTCGCACTTTCACGAATGACAGGTCTGTCGATAATGTCAGTAGTACAAGACCTTGCGTGTCACCCTGTCAACCCATCCCTTCATTCTGATTGGGCCCATTGACGAATGTGGCTCCGGTGATTGGCTGATTGATGACAGACGAGCATTTTGAACTGACCGGCCCAAAGGGAGGACGTTCCTCCCTTTTTGCCATTCACTCAATGTTAAAAGAGGAGCCCGCGAATCCCCCAGGTTAGGAGTGCTTATAATGGATGTCAATGAGGGAGCAAGGGAGGACGATATTTTGGTGACTTTTTTCTGTTTTCGAAGTAATAAAATAGAATTATTTCAGCTGTTTTGGTATGTTTTTGCATGTTTATCTATTAAATATCTGTGATTTTTTATAAGTTTCTCCTGGAAGTTCTTTCTTTAAAAAATTAAGGGAGGATCTTCCTCCCTTTTCTCAATCGAGGAGTCGCCTCTCATTAAGTACATTCAGTGTACATGCACATCTTTATCTCATGTACCGACTTGCAGTTATTGCACCGCACTTGACACAAGACTGTAATTTGAAGGAACGTGCTACAAGCGTGAGAAGATCAATGCATTCACATTAGACATGATGCAGACATCATTGTGTAACCCTCCAGTTGTCTTCGTTTCATGTTTACAACTTTGGTGTTACGGTCTAAAATGACCAGAGCATTTTTAACTTGAGATAATACATACATTATCATTGATTAAAATCACATTTTATGATAGAACTCTGCATCAACTTATGTTCTCTTGAACACAACAGGAGGGGTAAATGTTAGTGGAACATTTCAAGTAAAGGTGTTGTCCAAAGGCCCGTGTGTGCAAAGGGTAGGTGTTTTAAAATAAAATATCTCCACTACACATTAGATGTTTTTTATCACTTTTATTTGAAGAATTCACTTTTATGACAGAAATTTCATAACGGCAGTGTGCCAAATATTCCAATCACAAGCTGTGTTCCTTAAATGTCTTCACAGAGTTCACATAACAAAAACAAAGGAATGAAAAACAAAACAGGTAAAAGCACACGTATGGAGTAAATTGATGATTACAGATGAGTTACATTTAAATGTTGAATGACACAGTAACACATGGGAAGCATCTGTTAGAGCTGTACTGGATAAAAATCAAGACTCACACAACACTACTTATCTTTTTTTTCTTACTTTATTCTTTATTATACTTGGGTTAACATTTTCATGATATCCTGCAAGCACTACAAGTGCTGGAAAATATACAACACATAATTTCTACACATGAATATGAATTTGCCTGTTGACTCTGAAGCTTATGATGACGTGAAGACGCAGGAATGAGTGTTGAATGGCACTGTTACCTTATCTGTTCCAGGAATGATGAATGACCAGAACTGCAATGGCTGCTATGACCAGTCCAGCTGAACACAGAAGTCTGAAAACATTCATCAACCACCACATACTCTCTGAAACAA
The DNA here is from genome assembly GCA_015244755.2 of Tenualosa ilisha. Classification (NCBI taxonomy): domain Eukaryota; kingdom Metazoa; phylum Chordata; class Actinopteri; order Clupeiformes; family Clupeidae; genus Tenualosa; species Tenualosa ilisha. The sequence goes on from PYXC01001052.1 coordinate 23,434, forward strand.
GTAAAGAAACATCAGCTTCTCAATATAACCTTTAAAATTAAGATTATATGAATATGCAGAACACCTTTTTAATATTTACAAACTTTGCTGTTTTACTGATTTTGATCACAAAAAAAAAAAAGTTTGACTAGGCCTAATTGTTGTATAATATAAAGTGACTTTGAATGGCATGCTGGATGAATTTTGGACTGTATGTCTTTACCTGTGACTTGAATGAAGACTGAGTTTTTATCTGTCGATGTCACATTATGGACGGAATTCTTCTTTATGGAGTACACACAACTGTAGTTCCCTGAATCTTCTTTTGTGACATGTTTGACAGTAAAATGAGCTTCCTCTCTCTCAGTTATCTCCATACTGATTCCAAGTCCATTCTTGCAAAGGTACATGTTCAAAGGTTTCTGTGTTTTGGCCTCGAAAGCAGTACATTTCAAATGTATGTCGCTTCCTGTAGGTACAATGTTTCCTTCAGATATGCTGCTTCCTTTAATTGCATCCACAAAAATACGGGCCATGCCAAAGTCTAAAACATACAAGAGAAACACTAAGATCTAAAACAGAGAAGAGCAAAATGCGATTTGTGAAGTATAGAATGCATCTAGTCTAATCAAAAATTGAAAACCTATTCGGCTGTTGTATAATATAAAGTTATGCCATGACTTTGAATAGCAAGGTGGATGAATTTTGGACTGTATGTCTTTACCTGTGACTTGAATGAAGACTGAGTTTATATTTGTCAATGTCATATTACGGACGTAAGTCTTCTTTATGGAGTACACACAACTGTAGTCCCCTGAATCTTCTCTTTTGACATCTTTGAGAGTAAAACGAGCTTCCTCTCCCTGAGTTATCTCCATACTGATTACAATTCCATTCTTGCAAAGGTACATGTGCAAAGGTTTCTGTGTTTTGGCCTCGAAAGAAGCACATTTCAAACGTATGTCACTTCCTTTAGGTACAATGTTTCCTTCAGATATGCTGCTTCCTTTAAGTGCATCCACAAAAATACGGGCCATGCCAAAGTCTAAAACATACAAGAGAAACACTAAGGTCTAAATCAGATAAGAAAAACGAACTTTTTCCAATGAGCATCCTTGTATTAGTTGTTCTTTTCAATACTTTTCCTGGAAATGGTGCACACCAAACATGAAAATGCCGTGTTACCTTTGACTTGGATGAAGATGTAGTTTTGGCCAACAGCAGTCACTGTATGAGCTGCATGTCTCCCTACTGAGTACACACAACTGTAATTCCCAGTGTCTTCTTTCTTGACATCTTGAAGCTTAAACGTTTTCTCTTTTTCAACTGTTAGTATTTCCATCCTAATTCCAACTCCATTTTTGCAGAGATACATGTGTAGCTCACCCCTATGCTTTTCATTTTTGTGCAAAATCGCACATCTCAAGTCCAAGGTGTTCCCCTCTAATACTTCAGCTGCACTTGTAAAGATCTCAGCAGGAGCAAAATCTGAAATCCCAGGTTATGCAGAATACATCATATATACTGTAATTTAAGTTTATCCATGATTTAAAAATATTTTTTTCGAAGCTAAATAGGGATTCATAACACAATAATTACATTTCAATAACAGGAATTAGAGGATCAGATATTTCACATATCTATCTGAGAATCTCCAAAGCACATGATAAAATCCAGCTGCAATTTACAAATAAATTAAGTATATTCATGATTTACAATTTTTCTTTGATGTAATATGGAGTTACAAATAAAATAATATGAATCTGTAAACCTACAGAAATCTCACATACCTGTCTGAGAACATGTCCCCAAAGCACATGTAAAGGCTTTATTGTGAAAATATGAGAACCAATGAGAAATGCACAGTTAATTGAAAATACATTAATAATTCAATTATATAATAATGTATTATTATATGAAGACATAAAAATTTTATTAATATATCTTTTGTTGTTTAATTCAAAGCTATGACTCAAATACATGAAATACAAAACTGAACACCAAAACAAATCAGGCCTATGCATCTTAACATTACCTATTTAATTCTTAAAAACTTGTTCTATGTGACTTGTATCAAAAATTGACTTTGACTCACCAGTCAAAAGCATCAGGAGCCCCATTGCTGAGACATGCAGAGCTGAAGATGTTGATCTGACCCATTAGCACTCTAACCAACATGGAAAGAGACTCGTTTTTAGCCAATCAGGTCACAGTGACATCATCAAAAGTACAAACAAGTAATCTAGTTGCAGTGTTGGGTTGTTTTCAATCTAGAATGCAGTATTTATTGAGACAAGTAAGCTGACATATCAGAAGGAAGTATTTAATATAAAATACACCTTTTTACAGACAGTACAGTACATTCAGTCTGTAAATTGCATGTCTCAAACAGGTAGAATTCAATATTTTTTTAAATACATTTCTTGTTGTGGTATGTTAGTATTTATATTAACTTTAACTCACCAATCATGAGGAATTTGACTACTATTGCTGAAACCCCTGAGTACATCCACAAAAATACGGGCCATGCCAAAGTCTAAAACATACAAGAGAAACACTAAGGTCTAAAACAGAGAAGAGCAAAATGCGATTTGTGACGCATAGAATGCGTCTAGTCTAATCAGAAATTGAAAAACTATTCGACTGCCCTTAACTGTTGTATAATATAAAGTTATACCATGACTTTGAATAGCAAGGTGGATGAATTTTGGACTGTAGTCTTTACCTGTGACTTGAATGAAGACTGAAGAATGAAGAAGAGTTTTCATTTGTCAATGTCACATTACGGACATAAGTCTTCTTCTCAGGTCACAGTGAAATCATCAAAAGTATAAACAATTAGTCTGGTTAGTGTACTGAGTTGTTTTTAATAAGTCATATCAGAATTAAGTGTGTAGTTAAAATATACATCTCTACAGACAGTACAGTACATAGAGTTGGTAAATTGCATCTCTCATAGCAAACAGGTAGAATTCAACATTTTAAAAGAAATTCTTGTTGTGGTATGGTAGTATTTACACAAACTTACTCCAAGCTGAATGCACATGCTTGTTTTACCCTACCAGAATGGCAACGTTTTTACAGAAAAACACAACTATCAAGCAAACTGAATGATGTGTTGTTGTGTGTGAATGTCATCACAAAGATGCAGAAAGTGTGTGGACCTTGCTGTTTGGAGGATAACAGTATCACTTCAATGACAGTTTCAGTCAGAGAGTTTCTTGCTTGAAATTAATTATATATTATATTAATTACAGCTTGTTATGAAATTTGTCTGTTATATAAGTAAATCCCTCAATCCTTCAGTCCTTCCAAGGAGGAAGGTCTTAGATCTAAACTTAAAGGTGTTGAGAGTGTTCGGTTGTTGAATGTGGGGTCGGGGATCACAAGAAAGGCGCACGCTAACAAAAAGCTCTTCCTCCTATTGTGGATTTTGACAGCATTCTAGCAGGGCTGTAGTGGCAATAAGTTTGTAACATATGTTGAAGCAAGGCCACAGAGGGCTTTATAGGCTAGGAGGAGTATTCGACAATTCGACTTTTAATAGAAAGCCAGTGTAAGGAAGCGAGGATATGAGAGATTGTCAGGTCTGCATCAGATCTGGCCACGGCCACACCCCCTCACTCTACCTCACAGACTCTCAATCCCTCTCCCTGTTCACATTCACTTCCTTGTGCACGATCATATTCACCTGAGTTCTAATTAGTGTTACCTGGTCTCCACTCCATTTAAGCCTCCTCCCCGCTTCCCCTGATGTCTGGCCTAGTCATTACTTTCCTGGACTTACTCCGTGTCTGTCGAGCCTTTCTCTGTCTCCCGCGAAACCCTGTGTCGCACGCCCCGCGAGTCTGGACTCCCCAGTTGGTATAATTAATCCCTGTATCTCTCCGTTTTACATCTCTGTGTTTAGAGTTCGTTATTTAGATCTTCTGAGTGTTTGTTTATCCCTGAATCGTCTGAGCGTAGCAGTTTCCGTTTCCTCTGCTATTTGTAGCGGACTTGACTTTCGTTGTGTTCAGTTTTGCCTGTTTAAATAAACTTCATTTGTTCAAATTAGTTCCCTGTCTTGTCTGTGTCTGACAGAAGGCCAGACCAAACGAACTATGGAGGCTGAAGCCCCCGACCCGATTCGAGCGTTAGTCGAAGAACTCCGTCAGAACCTGCTATCGCACTCGGCGCCGCAGGTCAGCGTCGTTGCGACTAGTCCAGATCCCCCTACCTATTCCGGAGACCCAGAGGCATGGGTTCCTGCTGCAATGCACTCTCGCCCTAGAGACTGACCCGTGCCACTTCCCCACCGAACGTGGCAAGGTGGCGTACATCATCTCGCGCTTGGACGGCCGGGCCCTACAATGGGCAGAGAGTGTCTGGCAGCAGGCGGGACCCACCATTCAATCTGTAGACGCCTTTGTTAAACACTTCCGGGAGGTCTTTCAAGCCCCGGTAGGCGATTCCTCTGTACAAGAACAACTGCACCACCTAAAGCAAGGGAAGATCCGCATTTCGGAGAATGCCCTGCGCTTCCGAATCCTCGCCGCGGCCAGTGGCCGGCACGAGCCGGCACTCATTACCACCTTCCGCCTCGCCTCGGCCTGGAACCCGCCCTGTGCTTACACCTGGCAGTTTACGACGACTCGATGGGTTTGGAACGATTCATTCAGCTCACCATCCAGGTGGCACACCGGAGAGAGGGATGCCTGCAGACACTCCCCAGCGCCGCTCCGCTAACTACCCGACCCGTACCGCCCGACCCTGCGCCCGAGACGCCCATGCAGGTCGACTCTGTCAAGCTCAACCCCGCCGGGTCATCCAGCATACCGTGGGTCCCCTCACTCTCCAAATGGGACTCTGCCACAAGGAGAGTATTGATCTTTTGGTCCTCGAGGAGGCTACGGTGGATATCATACTGGGTCGCCCGTGGCTCGTCCAACATGCCCCGGTGGTGGACTGGGCCACCGGGGAGATTCTGAAATGGGGCGATGCCTGTTTCGCTAACTGTTTGTCTTGTCTCCCTATCCCTAGGTCCCGGCATGGTCACACTTCCCTGGTGTTGGGAACCACCTCGGTTGAAAGCCCGCACTCTGCACGTAGCACTATTATTCCCCACGAATATCGTCACTTTGCCGAGGTGTTCTGTCCCACTCGCGCCGCACAACTACCCTCACACCGACCTTGGGACTGTGCCATTGACCTGCTGCCCGGAGAACCAGTGCCTAGGGGTAGAGTCTACCCGCTGTCCCTGCCCGAACAGAAAGCTATGGAGGAGTATGTCCAGGAGGCCCTGCACCAAGGACACATCCGCCCGTCCATTTCCCCAGCTGCTTCCAGCTTCTTCTTCGTGGCAAAGAAGGACGGGGGACTCCGGCCCTGTATCGACTACTGGGCTCTGAACAAGATCACGGTCAAGTTTCGCCATCCTCATCCCCTGGTCCCAGCTGCCCTGGAGCAGCTTCGTGGTGCGGTGATGTTCACGAATCTGGACCTACGGAGTGTCTACAACCTCATTCGGATACGTGAGGGGGACAAGTGGAAGACAGCCTTCATCACGCCAAGTGGACACTACGAGTATCGGGTGATGCCCTATGGACTAGCGAACGCCCCCTCCGTATTCCAAGTCTACATGAATGAAGTGTTCCGGTCTTAGTGTACATCGACGACATCCTGATCTACTCCCGGGACGAGGCCGAACATCGCCATCATGTGGCTCAGGTACTCCGTAAGCTTTGTGAGCATCACCTGTACCTCAAGGCTGAGAAGTGCACTTTCCACGTGGACCAGGTGCAGTTCCTAGGGTATCACATTTCCTCCCAGGGTGTTAAAATGGACCAGGGGAAGGTCGATGCCGTGCTCAACTGGCCACCGCCCACGTCAGTGAAGGAGCTACAGAGGTTACTGGGCTTCGCGAACTTTTACCACAGGTTCATTCGTAATTAGGCCTGCTCGTCTCCCTGCTCACCGACCTGCTCCGGTCGAAACCGAAGTCCCTCCAGTGGCCACCTGAAGCCGAGCAGGCCCTCCTGGACCTCAAAGCCTCCTTTGCCTCAGCCCTTCTCCTCACGCTCCCAGACCCAGCCAAGCCCTTCGTTGTAGAGGTGGACGCTTCCACAACAGGGGGGGGGCGTTCCTCTCCCAGGAAAGCGGGTCCCCTGCCAGACTCCATCCATGCGCCTTCTTCTCCCGCAAGTTCTCTCTGGCGGAGCAAAACTACAACATCGGAAATCGTGAGCTGCTCGCCGTGAAACTTGCCCTGGAAGAATGGCGCCACTGGCTAGAGGGGGCCCAGCACCCCTTTCGAGTCCTCACTGACCATAAGAACCTGGCCTACCTCCGGGAGGCCAAGAGGTTGAATCCCCGTCAGGCCCGGTGGGCACTGTTTTTTACCCGGTTTGACTTTGTCTTGTCTTACAGGCCGGGGTCTAAGAATGTGGTGGCCGACGCGTTGTCCAGAGTCCACGGGGACGCCGACTCGCCAAAGTCCAACGAGCCCATCTTACCTGCCCGTCTCATCGTCAGCCCCATCCAGTGGACCCTGGACAACTGCATCGCCCAAGAACCAGCGCCACCAGAGACCGGCAGTATGTGCCCACCGGGCTTCGTGAGGAGATGCTAGAGAGTCTCCATACCTCCCTAGGCACTGGACATCCGGGGCTGCCCAGACCCTCACTCTCCGCGACCGGTACTGGTGGCCCCGAATGGATCGAGACGTCCAGAGGTACGTGGCTGGGTGTGTTGAGTGTGCCATGGCAAAGACCCCCAAACAACTGCCAGAAGGTAAACTTCAACCACTCCCGATACCCCAGAGGCCATGGTCACACCTAGGCGTAGATTTTATCACCGATCTCCCGAACTCCAATAACTATGTCTATTGTGCCAATACATCTATTGTGCCAATACATAATTGTCCTGTCAAATTCAGTTATATGACTGAGTTGTAATCTAAATGCCTTTATATATTTTATAGCATTAACTATTTTAGATCAATGAGTTGACTTCAATTCACCACTCATGAGGAATAGGAGTACCATTGCTTAAACCCCTGAGCTTTTCTAAACAGCACTGAAGGAGACTCATGTTTAGCAGGTGACCGTGACATCATCACTGTCACTGTTACTTTTATGTAGTGAACAGTAGAACATAGACATAGATTGGTTACAGTACGGGTGTTTTTTTTTTTTTTTTTTTGTTTTAGTCTACATTGCAGTATTGAATGAGATTTGTAACTGACATACCAGAAATAAGTTCTTATGACACAAAATGTTTATGTTTACATACATTAACATGTAAATTGCATCTCACAATTTAAAAGAAAGTTATTGTTCTAGCATTTACATACTCCAATCTTCAAGCACATGCCAAAAAGTATGTGTTTTAGACTCCAGAATGAAGACTTTAACTACAGTCACAAACTGAGTAAAGTGTCACTGTGTCAGTATCACAATAAAGACTCAGGAAGCAGGGGTGAAACTGAAGAATTTGTAAATCCTAAAGTGAAAGATGATAATACTAAACTGTTTCAAACAGACCTTCTTAAGAAATACATACAGTTTGTACTTATTAAGTACATCCAGTGTACATGCACATCTTTACCTCATGTACCAACTTCCAGTTATTGCACTGCACTTGACACAAGACTGTAATTTAAAGGAGCGAATATGAAGAAAAATTAGGAAGAAAATATATGAAGAAAATATACTTCACATATACAGGTAAAGAGAATCTGAACCTGGAGTTATTTCATCGTCTTGTACTAATTAAAAAGACCCAAATACAGATTTTAGCCAAAGCATTTCATTAAACATCAGTGAGTGCTCTAAAACAACAGAAAGGATTTTTATTCAAAAATATTAAATAATTGCAGTCTAAAGAGCAAATAAGATGACTAAAGTTGGGATACATATAGTATACTCGTTTCATCTGCATTCAGATTAAATGAGATTTAACCATGAGGTGGAATTAGATCCAGATCAGATCCAGATTAGATCAGTTTCACCGCAGACATAATTCTCAGAAGGAGGGTGTACATGTCATTACTTCTTGTCTGTAGAAGGGCAACAACAGTTAGTTAACACTGTCTTAAAGACGACAACAGAATTATTTCTAATTAAAACAGCTTATCTGCTCAGTGCTGCTGGTTTACATAGTGATACAGTTTCCCATACAGTGGAAATAGTGAAAGAGCATATGGAGGATACAGATACTAGAGGCACTTATAAAAACAAGGACAGACCCATGTAGAACACAATCACAGCAATTCATAACAATTCACAATGTCTTCAAAGTAGACAGGAACACATACCTTTGTAAGTAATGTCAGCGTACTCGAATGCTACTGGACTATACAGACATAAAGGGGGAAAGCATTAGCATGTCATTGTCAACCAATGATGTTACTACTGATTTGACATAGGATAATCAATAATGTAACAAATACAAGCCAGCAACATCAGGATACTGCAGATGAATTTGGCTGCTAATGTACATTGCATCAATGAGTTATGTGAAAGCAAGTCTTTAAAATCATTATGATTATTAACTTGTTTAATGCCCTGTGAATTTTAAAGAGGGTGTTCGGTGTAACTGTGGCCTCTCGTTGCCATTCAAATGAACGGCATGCTTCTACTTTCCTTACCCTGAAAAGGGCTATCAGCAACATAATAATTAGAAAGTTCCTGGATGTTTGCTCTCATCTATATCCGAAATTAAGTCCTGCCGAGTGACCAGAAAAGGTCTTTATAGTGTAGTAGACTATGTATATGTCTGCCATAAGAAAAAAATAGAATTAGAAATGTCTTCTAGAACTAAATGTATGGTAACATTCACTGGTCACAAGATTCAGGTCACAAAACAGTTTTTACACTTACGACCATTTCATTTCCACATACACATGTGAACTGACCTATTAGTGACACAAACTTGTTGTGATGAAGTGAAGTGTAGTACAAAGGGCTGGTTTTGCTGGCCTGATGCAAGCTTGATGTTGTAAGCTAGTATCTTGATGGAAACTCCAGTCGACAGAGGGCATCGAGCATCCTGGAGATGTGTCGGGTTTCGGAAATGAGATTGCTGTGAAAGCAAAGTGCTGAAACTTTAGTGCTGAGCATGACTTGATGATAGGCCAATGATGTGAGATTTCCCTGATTAATGTTGTCGGTTGTTGTAGGTGAGGCTAACTGCTTTGAGTATGTTACTAAGTGGATGCTAAGCATGAGAAAACGGAAATCTTAGGTGAATTTTTCGCGTAAGTGGATAAATGGGGTGTGTCAAAAACTGTGAGTGGGAGGCTCGCTGGTTCGAAACGGGCACTGTGTGTGTTTATGCACACAAGTGTCTGTGTGTCTCCCACTCCCTCCTGTGTCACAGAGGATGGATTGTGATCTGGAGGGAGTGTCTGGGCAGTGAATCATTTACGGAATTGACATTCACTTTCAGAGATGGTGTAACATATGGAACAGGCGGAGACAAGGCACAATGCTGTGGCCCTTTCCATTTCTGCATCTCAGACATTCTTGTATTGTCTTTGAAGGATAGGCCCACTTTCTGCACTAATGCCTAATATGCACTGGGAAAAACACCACCCAGGCAGCATTGACAATAAAATGTCATTGTCTTCCTCGTATTGTTTTTCACAGAAATATACTCCGTAGTCTGCAGAAGTCACAGAAGTCACGAATGTTAAATCTCACGATAGTCATTCTCTCTGCTTTGAGAGTACTTTGAGAGGCCACGAAATGGGTAGGCATGTCTTACCAGAATGAGTATGACTGCAGTTACATGATCAAAAATATAGATATAGTAGGTTGTGACGCTTATTCTGCGTCGTATAATTTTTGGGAGATGGCATTTATGTTACATCCCATCTGTTTTTACACTCACTTCCTGTCTCTCTTTCCTGTACTATATGATAATTGTGTGTTAGGCCTCGTCTCACACATCATCGTTGTTGATTACAGGGCTTCAAGGACATCATGGGGAGGTAATGAACGTATCTGTGACTGTTCCCCCTTGGTATTTTGCAAGCAATTCCACAGACCCTCTGCTTTTACAGAGCCCAATGCAGGATGAAGGAGCCTGAGACCATTTCAGGAGGCCTGACTGATGTGGCAAAGCACCTGGGTAACCTGAATTTCAGGGTCTGGCTGAAGATTTTAGACACCAGTCACTATAGTGAGCATGAGCTAACATGTTGCTCCTGTATTAAGAGATAAATTACAGAGTACTTACTGCTTAAGTAGGCTGGAATAGCACAAACTCAGCATCAAATTTACCTGCTTAATCTGTCTGACATTGTCGTCCTATGAAGCAACCATTAATTTAACCCTTTGGTTAATTAGATAAATAGCCCATCATCATGACTCCAACTGTGTCATCAGAGATAAACATCACATTGAACAATTTGTCAAACCTTAACATCACCACTAGATGGAGACATTTTTTGCAAACTCTTTCAGGCCTACCTTATGCAGCAATATGTCAAACCCTGTATGGTTGGTTAGACACGTTTTAGAGTGTCTCCATCTCTACTGAAACAAAATGGAAAACTAACTGTCCTAAAGATACACACCTAAAACTGGTTTTGAGCAACATATGCTAACATGCAATGACACTAGGGTGAAGGGGTTACAGCGGCATGAGAGGAACAAATATCTCTTAATTTCCATGTTCTATTTTTGCAAGGGGTAGGGGGGGAAATCCCCTTTTATTCAGACCAGAGTCGAGCCCTCATACACTGATACAGAAGATCACTGGAAAGTCTATATTGATGTTATGTGACACCCACTTATGCAGACTGGAATTATTCACATTTGCTGGTAACATATTATGTTGCTCTCTTTTGGTCAGTATTCAATGATCTTTTGAGATTTTTTTCTGAACTCCCCCATAGACACACTCTAGTATTAGCATAGTAAGCTCCAAATGACACAAAATGCATCAGCAAGGGTGATAACACAAACTATCAGACATCTTTGTGCAATATAACCCAACAAGGACTCTCAGATCCCAACACAAAGCTCTAGTACAGTCCTACGGTGTAGATACGGTGCTCCAGCTTTCTGTTCCTGTGCAGCACAGCTCCTGAAATTCCACTGTTTCCACTATTAATTCAAGATTAAAAACCGAATTACTTGATGACGCTTTAAATTAATCTGTGCAATACACTGTTTTATTTTTATTTATTTGTTTGTTTGTTTATATCATGTATTAATTGTGCTTATTGTAACTGCTCTTAGCTTTGTAATCTAACCCTGATGTTTTAATTTCACTTATTATTTTACTGTTGTCTCTCACTTCTTATCCTGTGTAAACCACATTGTTTTACCATTTGTGTATGAAGTAGGCTATAGAAATAAATGTGCCTTGCCCTGCCTATGTGGGTGAAGATGATCAGAGTGTGTGTTCTGTCCATATTTAAATCAAGCATTTTTTTGTGCTGTGTGATATAATTGTGTGACGCGCAGCTGTGTGACTGATCTGCATGGCAGGGCATAATTGAAGATGTGGTTGGAAATGTGCTAAACCGAGCCTCTGTAGAGAATGTCAATAACTAGCTCAAGCAGACAATGAGCAACTAGAATAGACACGTGTTTACCATTGAAATGTCTTACTGCTTCAGAAGGAAACAGACAACTGCAGCCTGACACAGCTGTGGTTAGACTCATAACGTAGAATGTAGACATGTTGACACAGTGTACGCTTTCTACTCTACGCGTAGATGGGAGCCTGTATTAGTGATTTGTATCAACCAGAATGCAATGTGCACACACATAGATCTGTGTGGTCTTCTCACTGTCATGTCACAAAAGATGCATTTGGTCTAGATGCACGGTTCAAGGTGGATGATAAGATCATGAGAGGTTAGTTTGAAGTCTGCTTGAATGAGGGGTTAAAATCTGTTTGAAAAAGGATTTTGTTTTTGCCAAAAAGTGAAACTGTATTGAATATTGAAGACCAATAATGTTCTCTGCACCTCTGTGATAGAGAGTAAGATGTTATACGTGTTGTTTTATGTCCTGTTTTTTGCCATTCTAAACATCCTTGTCATCATCAGTCATCCAGACACACATGACAAGTATGTGCAGTAACATATACATCATACAGTTACAATTACAGTTACTCACAACGTTACTATGATACCAGCAGCAAAATGGTTACTGCTAGATCAAAAGGAGCAAAAGTTTGGGCATGCTCAGTTGCACACAGGCCCCAAAGAAGCCTGTTTGCTGGGTACCATGAACTGCATGGGCTATAGCTGACAGAGGGTCACAAATAGGCTTCCTATGGCCAGTCTCACAAAAGGGTTGCCCACTGAAATCCCTGATGGGTGCCCCAAAGAAGAGAAGAGAGGCTGAGTTCCCGATTTACAGTGTAAAACTAATGTGGGCTTGTGATGCACTATATTGTGATTTACAGACTCACAGGTCTACCAACATGATGCTTGAGACATCAAAGAAGACCTCTATCCTCTGCGATTGGCCTATAGAAATGACCTCAGAGCTGATCATTTTAAAGCAGCTTTTCTCTGTACATTGTCTGTAATGTAAGCTAAGCCTTGTACTGTCATGTTTTAGAAGAAGAAGCACCTGAAATTTCTTAAAAAATAGACAAATACCAGACATCGACTAAATCACCAAAATGTTTATTTAGACATCGTAAAAATAGTCAAAATACACAAAAAAGTCTTAATTCCAACATATAGGACCAGATAAGAGAGCAAACGTTGGAGTGTATGTACCTGGCATATATTCTTATTCTGTATGAGCATGAGGCACTGACTATTATAGCTGATATGATGGAGAATGAAATTTATAAGTCATGATTTCCTGTCATAATTTCTCCAAAGACAGGATCTTGTTGAAGTGAAGGGTCTTCATGTTTTCTCTTCTTATCTGTGAAAGTGTAACAGTCAGCAATGGGTATTATCAGCACTGTGTTAAAGATGTCCACAGCCTCATAAACATATGTTTTGTTATGTTTTTCATGCCATTGTTTGGTGCTAGCCATCTAAATCAGTACTTAAAGATGCCCTAAGCAGTTTTCTCTTTGCACTGTCAGGATTTTTCCTATATTGACTAGGACGGGCAATACATTGGGCCCTATCATGCCGCGGCGCACTGTGCATTCGCCACATGCGCATGGTGTCATTGCTATTCTGTGCCAGCGCATCGTTCATTTTTTCCGGCAAAAAATCAGGTTGTCTAGATAGCAGATGACACTGCGCCATCATGCGTGTGCCAGCGAAAAGAAGAGGTGTGGTCTGGCGCTAATGAAGTACTTTAAGACCAACCCTTTTGAACAATGCACCTGCCGCAATGTTCGCTTTTCCCGCCGCTAAAATACCAAATTGTGTCAGGCACGCCCCCAAAGCAACTTGCGCGACTGACTTTAGACAATGCGCATATGATCGTCAAACTAGAGCCCATTATGCCCTACGACAAACAGGTTTAAAAATTAGCATATTAAGTAGCCTTAGTCTAGATTCTGCAAAAAAGAACAAGTGTGATTCCCATATATGTTGATGGTGTGGTCTCTGTGATCTCTTACTGTCAATGTCTATGAGGTGCTTGTGGTTTCATACTATTTGTGTAAAAGGTAACATCATTGTAGGTCATTATCGAGGGCTTCTGAGCCATCATCTTTGGGAGGCCCCTCCCTCTATGTATTTTCTTTGCTCACATTACTGATCCCATGTGATACAACTCATTGTGGGCATTTAGATTACTCAATTGTCCCTAATGTTAATGAAACCATAGCCCTAGTGTTTCAGATCACCGAGCGCAATCGGTGTAGGAACAATTTGGTACAACACAGAGCGAGATGCATAACGGCAGCTAAACCTATCTGATGAGAGTAGCGTAACGGCAGCTAATCCTATCTGATAAGAGCTGGGAAAATTCTGTTTCAGTTTCATTGTCCTTGCCCCATTCTGTTAGCATTAACCGCCGGTTTGGAAATTCGGACCTGTTTTGTACCAAATTTTCTCATGCTTCTCCCTACTGACAGCACACAGTTACCTTGAACAACAGGGTAATTGGTTGATTTAAACTAGACTTTTCCTTTAAGAAGACTCTTTTTTCTTTTTTAACTTTCTCTAAGTAATAATAGTGTAATAACTAAGTAAAATCTGTTTGCTGATTTAATACCATGAGCATGATCTCACTTACTGATATACAATATTGCCATTTTTGGAGAGTGTATGTTGCCTACATTTCATTCTACAGATTTTCAATGTCCAAGTAGAGATAGATTTATCCCCACTGTCACATCAATAAAAATAACAGCAAAACAAATGATCAGACCAACTTTACCTCCAAAAAACTCAGAGGGACATGGGCATACCTTTGAAATGAACGCTGGAGTACTCTGCCTCTTCTGGGCTACAGACACAAAAGAACACCGCACATTCCAGTCATTGTTAGAATAATACGCTGGTCTGAGCCAAGAAAGTAGAAATATAAAAAAAGTAGGCGAAGTTAAAAGCAAAAAAAAAAAAAGTGGAAAAGTGGTTCCAAGAAATGAACGAGGAAGAAAGATTGTTCTTTAGTGACTTTTGACTTACAAATGACGTGCCATCAAAATGAATGTAAGGATGTTATAAAATATTTGGTTTGTTTTGCTTTTGTGTCTTGAAATGGCACAAATCTGCATAAAGTGCAATGATAATACAAATACACATACCTGGTACAAGATTTTCTTTTACTTTTAGCTGTGAATAAGACATAAACATTGTAATTCTTTCTGTGAAACATGAGTCCACATAAAGTTCTTTGATATACAATATACCTCCCCACACCTTTCATACGTGCTGGTTGACTGTAGATCACATCTGTCTGTTGTGTTTCCATAGTATCGCTGGAGGAAAGGGGCAAATGTGAGACAAGGAGAAGCAATGGGCTCTACTGCATCCTTTTTGATAGTTTTGCTTGTTTTATTGACTATGCCAGCTTAAACAGCTATGTCCAGTTTCACTAGCTGGTCACATCAGCATGACCAGTATGTTCATTTCTTAACAAAACATTAACAGAATTTCAACAGAAAAACTTGCAAATTCACATCTCCTATTGTGAATATAAATTTACATTAGGGGGGTGGATTAACTCTTGATACTGACAAGGCATCATTTAATTAAAATTGATGGAAACAGTTTAAACTGAATAAATTTACATTTTCCTTGTTTCTACTCATAAATATTGTCCTGACGACATTAAGTCTTGATCAAACAGCTGGTTGAAACACATCCCTTGATGGCTAATACACATTTTTTAATAGTGTAATTTGCATTACACTATTACTAGTACTGCTACTACTAATCTGTCCTTTTAAAGGGCCATAAATAAGGTTTTCCATCAAACAGATTTTGCTCTATCCAACTCATTTCTATGCATATTATATAAACGGTTCAGTATACGCTATGCAAGTGCTTTAACAATAGAGTAGAGAGTGGAGAAGAGAAAGGTGGAGACAGGGATGGAGACGTAGTAAAAGAAAAACAACTGAAAAACTATGTTCTATAGACTGAGGTGGAGACACTGACAGGGATAGAGATGTAGTCAAAGAAAAACAAATGAAAAAACATGTTCTATAGGCTGTTTCAGGAGAGTTTGATTATTAGTGCCATAGCCATTCCCACAGGGTATCTGTTTTGACATTCCTCATGGCTATTTGAAGAAATAGGACATTCAGGAGTTGCTTTGAACTGTCTGTAACTGTAAAGTGGGCCATCAATGCAAAAAAGACATGCAGAACATGTTTGATGAGGTTCTTGTTCTCAGGTATATCACAGATATGTACCTCTTACATGGTCCAGGCTCCCCTTTTCCTACACAGAAAAAATTGTAAAACATAATATCTTTGAACATAAATTCAGTTAGCTGTCAGTTTCCATCAGTTAAGAACGTATTAGTTGTTGTCCTGGGTCCAAGGAAATAGTGAAATAGATAATAGAAATAGTATAAGGAAAGTACTTTGAAAAATGATTGCTTCACTGTAGATCAAAGCATCTGGATCTTCTGCTTGGCTGTAGGAGTGCAGAGGGAACAGGATGAAAGGAAACACAGCCAGAAATACAGTGTCTCATATTGCAAGAATGGGAATGTGATGCAGGGATGAGTGAATATATTCTTACCACTGCAGATTTGGCAATAAACCTGTATACATACCTGGTATAAGACCTAGATAAACCTGGTAAAAGAGAGAGAGAGAGAAAGAGTGAAAGAAAAAAAAGTGTCTCTGGGGGGCGGGGTATGTAGTGTGAGGGACCAGATGCCTACACAGAAGAGCAATTCTTAATCCATGTATACCTCTCTTTCAGCCCACTATTCCTGTTTTCAGTTTTCATCATTTCATTTGGGAAAGTAAATCAGATACAACAGCAGTGAATGTAATGGATTAATCAATTACTTACATTTTTTGAGAGCACAGCTGAACAGGTAACATGTTGCTCCAAATAAACAAAGCAAAACAGCAGGAATAATCAGCATCAACATCTGAGGAAGACCATCAGTGGGTGTTTCTCCCTTCTCTGAAGAGTGTGGAAAACATAAACAAACACAACTATCCAAACTAAGTTATGAGGTATTTATACCTTAATTGCAACACTATAGAATTTGTCCCTCAGAGTAATTAGAAATCAAGAAGCATTTTACCTAATACACAATATGCAGACACGGAATACAGTAATTTTATTTAGTTTTCCTTGGTGCATTGTTTAACTAACTTTTGTGGTTTATTATTATTCTTCATAATACTGATAATACATCATACCAGTAACCTGAAGGCTTTTTAGGCAGTTCTGTTAAGTTTTCTACTTTTTAATCTACTTTGATTATTGTAACTCTACACAATGGCTCCACCTCCACATTATATACCATGTGTGAATCAGTGCATGTCCCGGTTGTTTCGGTTCGCCAAATGCTGTCAGTAGAGAAAAGAACATGAAAATTTGAAACAACACAGACTGAATAACTAAATGGCAGTTAACTTTAACTGAATTGGGCATAGTGTAAATGAAACTGAAAGCAAGTTACTGTTCCCAGTTCAGCTAGTGTTAGCTACTACTTCAGAAGTTTTCACATTTTGCTTCCTACCGACAGCATTCAGTGCCCTGGAACAACAGGGATACGGATTGATTCACACAAGATCTCTCGTAAGCCAAATTTACACCAAAGATACACAATGACACAGAACTGTTGCAGAGAGAAGTTGCAGTGATTTGTGACGCATAGAATGCGTCTTGTCTAATCAGAAATTGAATAACTGTTTGACTGCCCTTAACTGTTGTACAATATAAAGTTATACCATGACTTTGAATAGCCAGCTGGATGAATTTTGGACTGTATGTCTTTACCTGTGACTTGAATGAAGACTGAGTTTTCATTTGTCAATGTCACATTACGGACGTAACTTTTCTTTATGGAGTACACACAACTGTAGTTCCCTGAATCTTCTCTTTTGACATTTTGGAGAGTAAAATGAGCTTCCTCTCCCTGAGTTATCTCCATACTGATTCCAATTCCATTCTTGCAAAGGTACATGTGGAAAGGTTTCTGTGTTTTGGCCTCGAAAGCAGCACATTTCAAACGTATGTCACTGCCTTTAGGTACAATGTGTCCTTCAGGTTTGTTGCTTCCTTTAATTGCATCCAAAAAAATACGGGACATGCCAAAATCTAAAACATACAAGAGAAACACTAAGGTCTAAAACAGATAAGAAAAACTTTCTACAGAAAAACTTTTTCCAATGAGCATCCTTATTAGTTGTTCTTTTCAATACTTTTCCTAGAAATGGTGTGTGTGCACACCAAACATGAAAATGCCATGTTACCTTTGACTTGGATGAAGATATAATTTTGGCCAACAGCAGTCACTCTATGACCTGCATGTCTCCCTACTGAGTACACACAACTGTAATTCCCAGTGTCTTCTTTCTTGACATCTTGAAGCTTAAACGTGTTCTCTTTTTCAACTCTTAGTATCTCCATTCTAATTGCAACTCCATTTTTGCAGAGATACATGTGTAGCTCACCCCTATGCTTTTCATTTTTGTGGAAAATGGCACATCTCAGGTCCAAGGTGTTCCCCTCTAATACTTCAGTTGCCCTTGCAAAGATCTCAGCAGGGGCAAAATCTGAAATTCCAGGTTATGCAGAATACATCATATGTACTGTAATTTAAGTTTATCCATGATTTATAAATATTTGCTTGAAAGTAATATGGGGATTCACAGTACAATAATACATTACAATCACATGAATTAGAGGATCAGATATTTCACATATCTATCTGAGAATCTCCAAAGCACATGATAAAATTAAGCTGTAATTTACAAATAAATGAAGTATATTCAGGATTTACAAATTTGCTTTGATGTAATATGGAGTTACAAATAAAATAATATAAATCTGTAATCCTAAAAAAATCTCACATACCTGTCTGAGAACATGTCCCCAAAGCACATGTAAAGGCTTTATTGTGAAAATATGAGAACCAATGAGAAATGCAGTTAATTGAAAATATATATTGTATTAACATATCCTTTGTTGTTAAATTCAATGATATGACTCAAATACATGAAATACAAAACTGAACACCAAAACAAATCCAGCCTATGCATATTAACATTACCTATTTAATTCTTAGAAAACTTGTTCTATGTGACTTGTATCAAAAATTGACTTTGACTCACCAGTCAAAAGCATCAGGAGCCCCATTGCTGAGACATGCAGAGCTGAAGATGTTGATCTGACCCATTAGCACTCTAACCAACATGGAAAGAGACTCATTTTTAGCCAATCAGGTCACAGTGACATCATCAAAAGTATAAACAAGTAGTCTTGTTGCAGTGCTGGGTTGTTTTCAATCTACAATGCAGTATTTATTGAGACAAGTAAGCTGACATATCAGAATGAAGTATTTCATAGAAAATACACCTTTTTACAGACAGTACAGTACATACAGTCTGTAAATTGCATGTCTCAAACAGGTAGAATTCAATATTTTTTAAAATAAATTTTATGTTGTGGTATGTTAGTATTTATATTAACTTTAACTCACCAATCATGAGGAATATGACTACTATTGCTGAAACCCCTGAGCTTTTCTAAACAGCACTGAAGGAGACTCATTTTTAGCAGGTGACCGTGACATCACCACTGTCACTGTCACTTTTATGTAGTATACAGTAGCACGAAGACATAGATTGGTTACAGTACGGATGCTTTTATTTATTTATTTTTTTTTTACATTCAGTCTTGAATGAGATTTTTAACTGACATACCAGATATAAGTGCTTTTGACACAAAATGGCTATTTTTACATATTAACATGTAAATTGCATCTCACAATTTCAAAGAAAGTTCTCGCATTTACATACTCCATCTGTTGTAGACTCCAGAATGAAGACTTTAACTACAGTCGCAAAGTGTCACTGTAAGGGACCGACCAGTGAAGCACGAGGACACAACGAGGTTTGATTTGAAATAGTGGGTTTTTATTACCCAACAAATTAATCAAAAAACTGACAAAGACCAAAACTGAAAACTAGGTCTATAAAAGAGGTCAACCAAAAGCACAATGAGACTAAAGACACAAAATTGACATAACATCATCTGAGCAAAAACTGACCTTCCACAATAAAACAAAAGGGAACATATATAATGGCTTGGCCAAACCAAAAGACACAAAAAAGGGGACAAACAAAATACACAGACTTCAAACACCATACAAAGCAAAAGCAACTAAGGCTAAATTCCCCCCCGGGAACACGGTGTCAGGTCTGCATCGGACCTGGTCACGGCCACGCCCCCTCACTCAACTCCACAGACTCACAGCTCGTCTCCCCGTTTGCATTCACTTCCTCATGCACGATCACCTTCACCTTTAAGTTTTAATTGGTGTCACCTGGTCTCCACCTTACTTAAGCTTCCCCTCTGCTTCACCTGGTGTCTGGCCTCGTCTATGTTCCCTCGGACTTCCTACGTGTCAGTTGTGTTACCTCTGTCTCCCGCGTCTCCTGTGTCTTTCGCCCCGTGAGCCTCAGACTCCCCGATCGGTATTGTGATTCGCAATCGTCCTTTGTAGTTTGAACTGTACTTCTGTGTTCGCCACCTTTTCTCCTGTGTGTTTGTTTCTTAGGAATCTTCTGCAAGTTGTACTTTCCTTTCCCTCTGTTAGAGTAACGGACGCGACTTTAGTTAATCTAGTTTTGTTTGATTTTGGCTTTGTAGTTTTGCTCCCCCTCCATTATAAGTAGCGGACGTGACTTTGGTTAAAGACTCTATTCGATCTTTGAATAAATACTCCTTGTTGCAATTAATATCTGCCTCCGTCTGTCTGTGCCTGACACACGGTGGATCTGGTACGGCCTAATACGCCGGCACCAAGGCTTAGGTCCTCTCAGCCCTCAGTCACGCCTTTGTCCAAACCAGGAAGGGACCGCCCCCAACACTCAACCAGGTAACAGAAACAAAGAAACATGTGATTAATGACAAACAAATGATATAACCTTACAGTGTTAAAATGTGTGCACCCATATAAAACAATGTAAGGCTAAAGTATATAAACTAATAAAGTAAATAAGTGAAACAAAGTGTGAGTTATTTGAACATGATAGCACGTGTGACTGCAAACAATAAAATGTGCAGCAAAATAATAATGAACCAAAAGAAATTAATCTGTATTCGAAGAGTGAGGGCTGGTGTTACCAGTTATGTGTGGCTGTGGCCATCACAGTCAGTGTGTCAGTATCACAGTAAAGACTCAGGAAGCAGGGGTGAAACTGAAGAATTTGTAAATCCTAAAGTGAAAGATGATAGTAATAAACTGTTTCAGACAGACCTTCTTAAGAAATACAAACAGTTTGTACTTCCAGTGGCGACTGGTGGTCACAAAAATAGGGGAGGTAAAGTGGTCAGGTGGGTGGGTGAATGAGTGGGTAAATGTGAGTAGATGGGATAAGTGGATTGTTGAGAGAGAGAGAGAGAATTACAAAACCAAAAGGGTGTCTTGGTGCTTGCTCTAAGGGGGGTTTTAAATAAAATTAATTTGTTTTTTGAGGACACATGTCAGCATGCGAAATGCCATTCAGTGCAATGAGTACAGTTTGTTTGTGGTAATGTCAGTTTTGTGCTTTACACTGCAATATTGTGAAAGTGGCAGAAATGATTTTGAAACACAGAAGACTGCAACGGCTCTACAAACTCCCTATAGTTGCCCTTGTTATCTGAATTTGGCGCCTCATCCTGTCCCCTAAATGCCAGCTCCTGCATGCCCAAATACGCCGTAGCATCAATCAAATGCTTCAGCGTATCCCTATTACGACGCGCTTTAGCATTGTGCTGTGCCACTTGCGACCGGGCACCCTCGTCCACAAGTTGATCAATGGGCACAATACCTAGCAATTTTACGCGAATAGCTGCACCAACATGGTAGTCGCACTTGTCGTGACGCTTGGTGGCCCTGTCCAAATTTTAAGGTCACTAAATCCCTGCACAGACCATGTTTGAGATTTCCCTACCAACAGACAAGGCCAGCATAGACGACTAGTGGTAACACTAGCAGTTGTCTAGCCATGGGTACCTTTCATACCATGTGGTGTCAAACACACTGACCTTACAATTCGGTTTTTCAATGTCAATTTTTGGAGCTGGTCTCCCTCTGTTTTCACCTTCTCATCGTGGGGTATTTAACACCATGAATACAACATCTCGTTTTTCTGTCCTTTTTTATTGACACAACAAAGCAGAACTCTACAAAAGTTTCAAACTCTCTGCCGTTCGCACCTTTACGAATGACAGGTCTGTCGATAATGTCAGTAGTACAAGACCTTGCGTGTCACCCTGTCAACCCATCCCTTCATTCTGATTGGGCCCATTGACGAATGTGGCTCCGGTGATTGGCTGATTGATGACAGACGAGCATTTTGAACTGACCGGCCCAAAGGAGGACGTTCCTCCCTTTTTGCCATTCACTCAATGTAAAAGAGGAGCCCGCGA
>PYXC01001053.1:0-41010 GCA_015244755.2 Tenualosa ilisha
AAACTCTGGAAAGTCCACCTGAATATCTGCCATGTTTCTGAATGAAATGTGTTTTTATTACATTACATTTTATAAACAGTAATCCAGGGTTATTGTAGCAAGCAAGGTACACGGCCTGTAAAACCCTGTAAAGTCCTCCTAGAGCGCACTGCAATATGTTTGCTAACATACAAAATAGTCAAATAGGAGACATAGTCAGCTATGTTGTGCAGTGAAATGTCATTTTATGGTTACCTTGAGCACATAATTGAATACTGTTGTCATGTGGGAGTAATGCAGGTTGAAATAAGTAAGGTCAAAGAGTCATTATTGCGTGATATAATTGTCATGGGTACACTGGCACACTTTTAGCACAACATTCGATTAAGAGTTTAAGAAGTGAACTACTCCAGGTCTGTAGATTTTTTTGTTCACGTGGTTAAATTCATTAAAAGTCATTAAATTCAACAGCAAGAACATTACCACCACGATTCCCTGTGCTTTTATTTTCATTTTAAAAATGTTTAAAAATTACAACAAAACAACCACAACTACTTCCCGTACATCCCATCCTACATTTCTTTAACTTAATAATAAAGAGATTTTGCAGTGTATGTAAATAAATCCTTTGTCTTGTTGCTCTAATTTGCTCGAAGCTGTCAGTATAGTATGCAAAAGAATGAGGAAATGGGATCAAAAGTAGAGGACCCTTCTTTAGTATAATGGATTGTAGCCCACTATGGTGGCAGGACTCCTGGTGGCAGGGTGGCATGGCAGTCTCTGCCTCTGGTGTGTGAGTGCATGTATGTGAATAGATTAATGTGAGGCATACACTGTAAAACTCTTGGAGTGGTTGTAGGAGTAGAGAAAGCACTATATAAATGCAGTCCATTTACCTTGGGACAGTGAGTGGGCTAATAGCCTTTGCCAAAGATCACTGAGCTCTGCTTTCGCCCTCTCTGTTTTCATTAAATTCACATTAAATTGTGATAATTACAAGCGAAATAATTATTTCATTTTTCTATCCATCATAAATACTAACTGTAAACCCGAACGTCCAAAATAATTAAATAGATTAAGTGGTGTATACTCAAAGTTTTAGAAAAAGTTCTACTAACTTAATTGTGTCAAGTTGGTGTAACATGTTCTTCTTTTTCGAGTAATTTTAACTAATATTTTTTGATTAAAGGGAACTGTTTTGGCTATAAGTGAGAGTAACTTAAAAACATAGATGAGTAAAACTTAATAGAATTAAGTAGTTAAATACTAAGAATGATAAAGTCCTTTTATTTTTATTGTTTCAAGTAGGGATTATTAAATCAATCATAACAAAAAAATTGCAATCATAGCCCATTACAACAGCAATAATTTGGTCTGAAATGCTCTTTTTTGTATTTTTATTGTCATCAGTTTAATGTTGCCAATATAACATTTTTTTTATTATTATTTATTTATTTAACTTCATCATTTTTTATTCCGAGTTAATCTCTAAGACACCCCGAAGCAGAAGGCGGCGCTAATACGCATACTACTATTCTTAGCCTAGTATTACTAGAGACGGTTGATGGTTGACGGTTGACGGTTGTTTCGTTGGTATTACTTTTTTTTTCTAACGTGGTCGTGCAGAGCACAGTAATGTAATGTCAAGTCTCTGATATGACGCAGACGTCTTTGCAGTTGCAGGTGGCCAGAAACAACAGAAGGAAAGAAACCTACGCGGTGAGCATCAATGAACTTGCTGTAAGTTTTGAATGTTAATATTTACTCACTTTCACTTATGTTATACATTTTGTGATGTTTTTGTCTTAGAGAGCTTAGACCTTCTCCAAGCCCCTGGCCTTCAATGGCTTATCACGGGAGTTTTGTAAGGCATTGGTAACATGATGACGTTAAATTAACGTTCGTTTTAGCCACTTTAGCCATTAGACGATCACTAATGTTACACTCCAGTAGCACAACTAGCCATTTAAATCCGAGTATGGGTCTTTCATTCATTATTCAGGACGGTTATTGAAACGAGTTTTTGTTCAGATTAATGTAGTAGGACGAGTCATTGATTTGTCTTGATGGGTAGGACGCAAGATGTTTTTCGAGCTAGTTGAGTTAGCTAACGCATTAGCTTAGCGAGCTAGCTAACACACCATACAGCTGTAAATAATAGCTGGGCTTTATTATCCCAAATTCAACCGTGTATATTAGACCGGCGTTTAAAATTCATTCAGAACTGAAAACCTGGCAGCGCTTGAAACATGTTTGATCTCAGCATCAAGGCCTCCTGAGGCAGAGCTCCTGTGTGCATCAGGTTAGCTGCTTTTCATGACAAAGATGAAAAAATGAAAAGCCCTTACGAGTAAGGCTTTGGTTTGTATAAATTGCATCGTTGTTAATAATGTTAATTTTGCTTGATGGCTTTAGTAGCTTGACAATTTGGGGATCAAATGAAAATATCATTAATGGGGCAAATCTATAAATGGAAGTATTAACAATTATCCTGAAAGCTTTTAATTGTTCAGTTTCAGATCAGTTTATGCATTTGCATCTCTCTGTTCCAGTTTAAAGAAGTTAAGACGGAGTTAAACAAGATAACTGGAGATGTGATGAAGATACTAGGTAATTCAATGAATGTGAATTCTTCTATGCACCACCCCTCCCCCTCTCTAACACAGGATTCGAGTTTTCAAAAGTTACAAGTGAGTTCTTTCCTGATTAAATCTCTTTAAAATATATTTGCCTTAATTTAGGAAAACAAAACAGGTGTTATTTGTTCTGTCTGTTGTTTATTCTCTCTCCTTCAGCTCCCTTTGATGTTACTCAGGTAAATGTGGTAACACGTGCTGACACCCATCTAGAACTGCAGTGGACCAAAGTCAACAACAACAATAATTATGATTACATACTGAGAGACAACAATGGAACAGAGACCAACATCACTGGGTCAGATGCAGGGCCCACAGTGACACACACAGTCTCATCTCTGTCCCCTAATGCTATACTCCTTCACTCTCTTCACTGTGTTTAAGGGAGTGCTGAGCCAAGGGTTTACATTTTCAGAGAGTACTGGTAGGTTATAGATGCTTTTTCATACTTCAGTTCCATTTTAGTGATTCCAGTGCAGAAATGGAAACTTGGCAGTACATGTCACCAAGTACACAAAGTGGCGATTTCAGTTTCATTCACTTTCAGTTTTATTTAACATCAGGGCACCGTTGTGATATTGCATATAAGGCATAAAATGTTGTCTGGGGTACCTTTAAATTACATTTTCACATACTGAAATGTTAGTAAGTTCAGTCTCAAGCAGTAGGCCTACTTTTGGACATATTCCTTAGGGTTAATGAATAACTAGAACCTGAAGTATTCTGCTTCAGCATTCTAAAACATCCTACATTATCAAGATCTTTATCAAATCTTTATCACGAATGACTTGATATGTGAATCCTCTCACTCCTGCCTCCATGTCTCAGTTCACACAGCAGCCATGTAAGCGAGACTGAGTTAACACTGGAATGGAGAACAGCAAGCAACACTGACTACATACTGATGGAAAGCTCTGGAACAAACACCACATTCTCCCGTCCATTAGGGGAAACAGTGACACACACAGTGTCATCTCTCTCTCCTGGGACAAAATACGATTTTACTCTTCTCACGATTTTTGAAAATCAGCCTAACAAATATGAATTCACCTCTGTAACAAGTAACTTCAGTTTTTTCATCTTGGAATACAATGTTCTTGTTAAAAAGCTTGAGTTAACATCCATGTTTTGTTCACAGATACTCCATGTTCCTATTAATTAATAAAATTTAATGGTGTAGTCCACAATCCTGATCCTATACATTGTTAGTCAAATTCACCATAATGCTCCTCGTGGTCCTCTACCTCTCATTCAGTGCCTGCAAGTAGTCCTAGTGCTGGCCCTGTATATGGGACACAAAGATAGTGGCTTCAGTCCAAGCCATAACTAATTACAGCCAATCATCAGTTTCTCAGGAGGGCAGAAGGCAGAGACATAATTTACTTGTCTGTTAAGCAAAACAAATCAATATCCTTTAATGAAAATAAATAATTGTGATAATTACAGTCACAGAGTCACAATCATTTTGACCTTCTAGCTTCAAATCAGGATGATGTTTCTGTCTGAGTTGCTATAATACTGTGTCTTGCCTCAAAGCCATCAATTGTGCTGCCGGACAGTGGACCATCACAAGCTCCACCATTGCTCCACCATATAATTTGCTCTTTAACTGGACATACTGCATACTGTATATACTGCACTTGCTGCTCTTTGCACTTCTGATTAGATGCCAAACTGCATTTCGTTACCTGTATTTATACATGTGTAATGACAATAAAGTTGAATCTAATCTAATCTATTAGTTTGGGCACATTGTTGGATTTTCATGTTGGTAATTGCCAGAAATGTGTGACCAACAATTAAACAGAGGGTTCAAATTGAATATTTGAGTAGAGAAGGGTTGCTCTGGGGCCCTGAAATCAGTGAACATAATTCTAAGACAAAGTGAATGTAAATCCACTAACCATTATCAATCAAATCAAAACCAATAATTTGTTTATAGCTTATAGATTTTGTGTTTCTATAAAATATAAAAGATCAGTAACCTACATTTGTTCTATTTGGAATATTGTCTATATAAAAAATGAAAACATTGGTACTGGATATAAACATTTACAGATCTTCATTTGGAGACATCATGCTGACAAACTGTGAGGAAAATGAAGGAAACCATTTCCCTGGATTCAGTCTTGGTCAACACCCATTTGTTTATTCATGTGTTTTATTCATTCTTTTTTATGATGCTTAAATATTAACTAAATATTTTTTTACTGTTCTGCCATCGTCTATGAGGATATTTCTTATGTTGTGAGATAACTGTTGTTGTCCTTTTTACAGCCATGATACAAGCAAGACAGGAATATTCTTTAAGTTATCTAAAAAAATAACTCCAGGTGGAAATAAATGACACCACATTTGCCGTAATCAAGCTGATCTTTCCCCTGTGTGTTAGTGAGGTACGTCTAATGCGGAAGTAATTGATGTCTTTACCCAGCAATATAATCCAGAACCATAGAACCAGGCAATAAACCTATAAATAAACCTGTTCGTATACGTTATTAACCGCAAATTCTGTCTTTCAGTGTGTATGCACAAGTCCAGCTGTTGAAATTGCACCAACAGCCACATATGAAGCCATAAAGTCATATCCAGAATGTGAGTTCTCAAAAGCTATATTCACATGTGCCTCAAGGTTTTGCTCTTGAGACTATAAAATGCTACATAATCAGCATGACGCTAAAGTAGCCACAGGCTCTGTAAAGTTATCACAGTATTTAGCAGTAGCAATTTAAAATTATCGATCGATATTAACACAATTATTGATATTAAGACAATATGTGCTATATATATGATATGTCCCAGGCTCCCCACAAACACAGTAGACTATGAATAGCAGTTTGCCAGTCGGGATATGGCCCCAGTCTTTTACACTAAGATGCTCATCCCACATTTTGTTATGGTTTGCAGTGATGACAACTATTCTCAGTACTAAAGTATATATCACTTTGGTACACTGTGTCCAGGGTTTCATAGTGGAAGGGGCTGCATATGTATAAATAACCTACAAATAAAAGACCAGCAATATTGTTAAATGAACAATCAGCCATTCTGTTTTCCTGGAAAAAACTGAAGTGCATATGTTCTAAATTAATGTCTGCAATCCAGCCAAAAACACAAATATTTGTGGTGAATAACTTGCTCAACATCAGTTCCATTAGTACAAATTCTAGGCTAATTCTAGGGACATTGTTGATTTGGACTTGTAGCTACAAATTGTGATTATTCTGTTCCAACAAGATTACAGAGATCAGTATTTATAAACTGCAGCAAAGAAAATCATGACTGAGCACTGACAGACATGAAGGAAGGAAGGCTGTCCCTAACCAGTCACAGGTGACCTCTGATCACCTGACACAGATTCTCTCAGTGGCACCTTACGAATAGTCTCTTCTATCTTCTTGCACTTTGCCTTGACCTCATTCCACATTTACCCTCACATGGGGTAAAAAGGTGAAACGTCATGAGGGATATAAAGGTGAATTCACAAGGAAAAGACAACAGCGATTTTAAGAGAATCCAAATCAACTTACACTTAGGGGAATGCAAGTGTTACTCATCTGTGTTAAGTTGACTTGTTATTGTTTTATAGCACAAGGAATTGTGGCACATTTATTTTTGCTTCATGCTTTTTGCTTTATATAGACCACCATAGTACACTATGCTAAAGGAGGTTTGAAAGGAAATACTGAAGTACCTAACCTGAGGATTTAGAGAATCTGAACGGCCTTTACCACTAAATATCTCTGGGTCATTTCATTCTGATAGAATCTGAAAGCAGCAAGGGAGTCTAGCATGAGAATGGGGTGTTTGACATTTCCTGGTCCTGCAGGGATTCTTGGGAAGATTGTCAACGCCTTGGACTCTAGTGGCCTCTTCTGGTTGATTCAGGCGAAAAACTGTGTGGTGTTCTTTACAACCAACATAATGCAAACAAACAAACAAAAAAAGGTGAAGTTCTTCTTGCCCAACAAACACATTGAGCCAGAGAGGAGGACAAAGTGCTTGCAACTTATATAATAATAATAATAATAATAATAATAATTAATTAAATAAAAATAGACATAATAAATATTATTATTCATATATAACATATATAAGTGTCAAAACTTTATTTGCATAGTCACATGATCATAATGATTATTTTCTGATGTTATATGACTACATTTCAGGTTTCTTGCCCTCAGCCAGCTCTTTTATGCTTTTATAAAATGGTGTCAAATACAATACAGTCAATCATAACCACAAACCCCAACCAACACCCGTCTTGAATGTACAGCAATTTCCACTGCTAGAAGATTCTAACTGGTGTTCTGTAAAGCTCATTCTGTAAAGCTTTTTCCTTTATTTTGTGGTGGTTTCCTACCCTATACCCAGAACGGCACAGTTCACATCCTGGATGGCTGTAGGGTAAATATGTACTTATCTACCCTTCATATAATTTTATGTAGGCTAGCTCTGCCTTCCTAGCACTTTCGCTTTATCATCTCTCTACAGCGCTAGTCTGGATTTGATCCCATTGAGCTTGTTGTCTCAGGAGGCATTTTAACCTGTCCAATCAGAGAACAGAGGGAGGTGTTGTGAATGCAGAGCTAGAATGCTATCAGTCAAAGCAAGCTATCATTTGGGGGTTGAGCCAGTCTTTTTAAACGTAAACACCTCCAGCAAGCAATCGAACCTCACTACCAAATGTCCAGACATTCTGTACAAAAGGAAAGTGCAGAACAAGGGTCTGGTTTTATTACTAGGCTAGATTTTATGCCATCTAAAATCATATGGTAGTAAAATGAACAATCTGTTTAAGAGGATATCTCAGACAGTGGTGAAAAGTTACATATAGTGTTACTTTAAGAATATCTTTCAGTATATATTTAAATCTAAATCTAACTGCAAATATTTAAATCAATACTTAAATACATATGGTGTTCAAAATGAAATAGATGCCCAGCAGTAGATTGTAAACTAAACTAATGATGTGTGTCCCAAACTGTAAACAGCACTGTATTGTTATTATCTGTCCAAAATAGCTGCCATGTTTCATGCTCTTTACCTCTGCTTGGTTTCCTGCTTACACTTCTTTACAAATGTTTCCATTCCTTATTCTGTTGTCATTCCTGTTGTCATTGTCACTGTTACTAAATCCACTGAAACTTAGTCAGTGTAATCATAGAATCAGATCAAAGGAGAGCAACATCTTTCCTGCCTTGCTTAGTGCACCTTCCTGTCTGCTGTTCCACGAGTTCCACGTGTTGATTCTGGAGTCACTGTGCCAAAGCGCTCTGAGCTCCGCTCAGTAGCAGGTATGTCGATCTGATTATTTGTATTGTATTCAAGTGTTAAAGCTTTCAAAAGCTTTCATTTTTGTGATTTAATAAATGGATATGATTTTAGTTTGATAGGAGTGTTTTCAGTTATGGAATAATCCCTCCCCCATTTTAACTGTTCAGATGTTGCTTGTAATCAAATTACTTTTGCGCTCAGTAATTTAAATGCAATTCTCTGCGTTTGTGAACATCGATCTCTTTGCATATCTGTCTTTTGTCTTTCATCTCCCCTTCAGTTCTACCTGATGTTACCCAGGTAAATGTGGTAACCCGCTCTACGACTTCTTTAGAGCTGGAGTGGGCCAAAATCAACAATGACAATACGTATAATTACTTGTTGACTAACACCCTCGACGACGAGTTCATTATCACTCCATCAGGATCAGGGACCACAGTGAGACACACAGTCTCATCTCTCTCTCCTGGGGCAAAATACTCCTTCACTCTCTTCACCGTGCTTGGTAATTATAGAAGCAAAGGGTACGCATTTTCAGTGGTTACAGGTAAGTGTACTCCTGATTCACAGACACTTGACTTCCAACCTCCAAGACCTCCAAGAACAAAGTGTCCGATGTTAATGATAAAACCAGCTCCATTTCTAATGATAATATATCTCACTCAAAACTAGGTTTTTACATATTGTGTTCCTATTCTTGCACCATATCTTCCATTTTTGACTCTTTTGTATAGTGAAGTAGTATAGAATGAAACACAGTCCATTTTAAGGGCTTGCATTCATAAATACAATGGCTACACAATTAAGCCAGGAATCATGGCCCAGGACTCTGAGTTTTAGACAGACAACACAATATAGCTAAATTAATATGATGTGCATGATACTACAAACAAGAGAGGGTGAGCATCCAGACAAGAAAGTTCTCAAAAAAATACATTCCTCTAAAGTCACAGCATTTCTGACAATTATTCAAATCATTAACTACAAAGTGGCATTTAAAAGTAAATCATATAAATATTGGTCCACTAACTGTTCAGACTGTGTGTTTTCCACAGTGTGCAAATCTGTGCATTTCATGTTGTGACCATCCATCAACCCTAACCCCCACCCCACCCCCACAGTTCCTTCTCCAGTTTCAACTGTAACTGTAACCAGGTCTGAGACTCACCTTAAACTGGAATGGACCAAAGTCAACAGCAACAATAGGTATGATTACACACTGACATACAATGGAACAGAGACCAACATCTCTGGATCAGTTCCTGGGACAACAGTGACACATACAGTCTCATCTCTCTCTCCGGGGACAAACTACAGTTTCACTCTCTTCACTGTGTTTGAGGGAGTGAGAAGCACAGAGTATCTGTTTTCAGACATCACAAGTAAGTAGCCTACCCCATAGACCTAAATTTCCCTCATTTTCAGGCTCCAGGGATAAACAAAATGTTAAATTTTAGACTCAATGTTTTCCGATTGTTGATGTATGTTATTCAACATTTTCCTCTGAAAGCAAAATTATGCCACTTTTTAGGCTACCTTGTGTTTTCCTATTCTTTATGCAATCACACTGTCCATCCATCCATCTATCACGTTGTGTTACTCTGACTCTTCTCTACATAAAGCCTTGTTTTTTTTATTATTTATAGAAATCTACTACAATAGAATAGTTTGCTATTTACGTATTTTTTTCTAGATATCATGCATTATTTTTGACACTGGGAGTAGTGGGCTGTTTCTTGAATTCCGTAATAGAAGAGAAACTAATGTTAATCATTAGTCATCATTGGTCATTTCTTTTAAGCATATCACAGTCATAGAATGTTTTTTTTTTTTTTTTTAACCAAACGCATGACCTTTGCTTAAAGTCATGAGTGAGGAGCAATTTGAATGTGTTTCTGTGTAATTGTCCACCCCCTCCCCTTCAGGGTCACCTGATGTTACTCAGGTAAATGTGAAAAAACGCTCTAAGACTCATCTTGTCAGGCACAGACAGGCGGAGGCAGATGTTTAAACGAAGAGTTTTATTGAAACAAACAAACAAAGGGATAACGAAAGTCGCGTCCGTTACTATAACGGAGGAAATCAAAGTGTAAAGCTCAGAAGTTCGTATAAACTGAACACACAGGAGATTAAGCAAGCGAAACACAAGAGAACTAAACAAACCACGAGAAAACACAGGAAATGACAATACCGACTGGGGAGTCTTAGGCTCGCGGGGCAAACAACGGGAGATCGCGGGAGACGGAGAAAACACACTGACACGTAGGAAGTCCAAGGAAACATTGACGAGGCCAGACACCATGTGAAGCAGGAGGGAGGCTTAAATAGGGTGGAGACCAGATGACACCAATTAGGGCTCAGGTGAAGGTGATCGTGCATGACGAGGCGAATGCAAACGGGGAGACGAGCTGTGAGTCTGTGGAGTTGAGTGAGGGGGCGTGGCCGTGACCAGGTCCGATGCAGACCTGACACATCTAGAGCTGGAGTGGGCCAAAGTTGACAACAACAATAAATATGATTACATACTGAGAGACAACAATGGAACAGAGACCAACATCACTGGATCAGATGCAGGGTCCACAGTGACACACACAGTCTCATCTCTCTCTCCTGGGACAGAATACACTTTCACTCTCTACACTGTGTTTGGGGGAGTAAGAAGCACAGGATTCCAGTTTTCAGGAGTTACAAGTATGATACTTCCTCATTCAAATCTCTATAGAATACATTTTGGTCACTTCGATAAAACAAAATTGGGCCCAAACCAATATACTCCAACCCTTTTTTTGCCCACTATAACTTTATATTGCGACTAAAGGAGACTTTTTTTTCTTTCAAACTGCCCTTATTATCTTTAAAAGCATTACACATCTAGGAGCATGGCAAGCTGCCACTGTGCCCGAAATGATAGGCGACTGGCTGTAAAAAAAAAAACAAAAAAAATATTCACCACCCTTCTGACACGTTTTTTTTTCATCAATTTTGATGTTATTGCAAACAAACATTTGTTTCATAATGTCAAACACAAGTTCAGGAGAAATGTGACGAAATTTTTCGATTTAGCTGGAAACCCTTTTACTGCCTACCTGCTGGAGCTTTAGCAGCAGCATTTTGCTTGCAACCCACCTCCAGCCCTACTCCTCCCCTTTTATTCAAACAGTGTAGGTGCAGTTTCTTATAGTTTCCTTTTATGACCAGTTTAGTCAATGACGCAAGGCTTCTTAAAAGTTTCAACTGTTTTCTAAATCAATATGTTCAAATCAGAAGAAGGATGTTGCAAAAAATAAAAAGTTCCTTAAACCTATACAGGGGATTGGCTCAATTCTGTGTAGTCACGGTCAAAGACTGTTGCGCTCTGACTCTACGTCACTCACGCAACTTACTGTTTCAGTAAATTGATGTCATGCATAAGTAAATTTAAATAAGCAATATTAAACTTAACAATTAACATTACAAATAAGCAACAGTCAGTCTTTTGAAATATTCAAAATTAACATCAGATATAAAATTTTAATTCACTTATGTCCACTATGGCTCTTACAAGTCTCGGTGTAAACTAGTAGACCATACATAAACGGTGCACCAAACCTGCTAGAACACTCTAATTTGTGTGAGATGGTAGTAACATGCATGTTTATCTGCTGTTCATTGATTACATGTTATTCAGATCTAAATATATGCCAGGTAATTAATCTGGTGGAAAGAATACTGAAACGGTGATGAATGCTATAGTGATTGTTATAGCTGTAATCATCATTGCTACTTGCCTACCCCTATTTGGCCTAGTAATTTTATGTTTAGATAGGCTTATTATTTTTTCAAAGTATTTTATATTATTATGATTTTTGCTTTTGTGTAAATCTGTAATCCGAGTATCACAAAGAGTAAGATGAGGGTGCTTGATCAGATTCTGCTTGACCACTGCTAGCGCAGTTGATTCCTGCATGATTCTTGACCAGCAACCTTGCACAAAACACTCTCCTTGCCGCATTCACGTGTAACTCCTTCAGACTATTTGATCTCGTATGCTTCTCAGGTGCTCGCCGGGATCCCGCCGGACCACTGCCAGTGCAGCGAGTC
Organism: Tenualosa ilisha; assembly: GCA_015244755.2. Taxonomy (NCBI): domain Eukaryota; kingdom Metazoa; phylum Chordata; class Actinopteri; order Clupeiformes; family Clupeidae; genus Tenualosa; species Tenualosa ilisha. The sequence goes on from PYXC01001053.1 coordinate 11,973, forward strand.
CCGCGGGATCCAGCGATACACCTTGTGATCCTGTCAGTCCTGCCAGCGCAGAGCCATATGGATCAAGAGGAGCTTGTTGGGACCACACTTACCCTTGTCTTTTATGTGCATTTGAATTCCTCAAATTTTGGAGCATGAACTAGTGAACTGTAAATTTAAGGAGGGCCTCATCATGACTCATAATTTCAGATATTTACGTATTATGTGCTGCAATCATACATCTCTCTGTGTGTCTGTTGTCCATCCCCTCCCCTCCAGCTCCCTCTGATGTTACCAAGGTACATGTGGTAGAACGCTCTGAGACTCAACTAGTGCTGGAGTGGGACAAAGTCAACAACAACCATAATTATACTTACATACTGAAATACAGCAATGGAACACAGACCAACATCACTGGATCAGATGGGACCAAAGTGACACACACAGTCTCACATCTCTCTCCTGAGGCTGAATACTCCTTCACTCTCTACACTGTGTTTAAGGGAGTGCAGAGCCAAGGGTATACTTTTACAGAGAGTACTGGTAGGTTACAGTTGTTTTCATAATTAAAGGGATAGTCCAGGATGGGTCAATCAACCCATAGCCCTGTTGTTTGAGGTTGTCAAGTGCTGTTGGTAGGAATGAGAATGAGATGATTTGGTATGACGTAGATTGAATGCACAAACTGGCAGCTAATGCTAACTGTACCGGGCACAGGAAAATGAAACTGAAACAAAATTTCCTTTCTTTCATCAGTTAGCATTTTGGCAATTTGTAATGTGGTCTATGCTCCAAGACACTGATGGTCTGGCGATGCTCTGGAATTCATTGGTTCTGGGGCAGAGTATTTTTGCTGTCTGGGAACTACCCTATATGGCATGATAGCTGCAAGCTGCCGACAGACCACCAGAGAACCGACGAGCAAAAACACCAGCAGACCGCCAGAATTTTGCTATCTGTGTTGAACCAAATTGTCTTGTTCTTTTTCCTGCTGACAGGCAACCTTCTATCTTCAAAACTAGACTTCTAACCTGTATTTATCTGCAAAGTTGGATACTTTCTTTGGTTGTGTCTTTGCCAAAAAGCTATCAACTGTGCCAACGGACAGTGGAACACCACCAGCTCTACCATCGAGGGGGAGGTTCCAGGGCTCTTCTCCATAGCAACAGCTACTAATGGGAGTGATGCTGATGCTGTGAGTGGCACTGTGGAGGGAAACAAAGTGTCCTTCAATAACCTTTGTCCTGGAGCTACTTACAGAGTGTCACTCTTTTATGAGATAAATCAGAAAAAACTCCTTCTATGTTCACACAGTTTATCGTTAGGTGGGTCTATTGCTTTCATTAACTCTACATGCAATATACAACATACACGCAATAAACATTTTCAAAATACACCTCCAGACAGACCTGGAGAGCTAATATTGAAATATATAATACAGTCCTTTCTAATTTGTGTTGTTCATTATAGATCCTGCTGCAGTGACCAGTTTTAGCTGTAACAATGGAGACTTCTCTATTGGTCTGAAGTGGGAGGAGCCATTTGGTGTTTGGACTGAAGTGGAGGTGAATGTGATTGGGAAAGATTCTGTCTCAGTAACAGGAACAGAACTGAAGGTGACTGGACTTCAGCCTGCTCAGACCTACAACATTGGTCTCACATCACTCTCTGGAATCAAGAGGAGTTCACCTATGTGGTTCAGCTGTCAAACTACATCAAGTAAGACCCCGTCAACTTTATGAGTATGACTCCTTATATTTGGCCTATTTCCTGAATGAAGAATATGTGGCAAGTAGCTGAGAAACTCCACCTGTCCACCTGATGTGTAATGATCTCTCCTGTGTCTCTTCTACCTCTGCTCCCCTCAGCGGTGATCTTGGTACCAGTGCTGGTCATCATACTGCTGGGCCTCCTGGCAGCGGTGGGAGTGTTTGTGTACCGAAGAAAGTTCAAGTTGCCCAGGTTTCTGTTGGATAAAATTGACAAGAAAGCAAAATGTTGTGGGAGGATCAGATCATAATTTTGAATAGGACAATTACGTGTTGATTTGCAGCTTAGAGTGATGTTAAACTGCTTTTGTGATTTCACACCAGCATTGATTTCACACAACATAAAACTTTTTCTGTGACTGACTTTTGTGTGATTATTCTTTGCTTTATAGGAATCAAGATGACGTTTCCGAGGCTCTATAAGCACTTCAGTCTTCAAGTCAGCCATCTCCGCTCTGAAAAGAACAAATTCACAATCTCAATATATCTCTGGAACCACCACATATACACATGCATCAGGGCAGGGCTGGCCAAAATGCTCTGTTTGCAGGCCACATACTGAAAACTCTAAGCTGCCAAGGGCTAATGCAGAATTAAGAGACAGTCACAGGAGAAATAGCACCTGTGCTTTAAATCAGAATACCCCCATGGACTGTAAACCCTGATACGTTCAATAAACATAAAATTTTTTTGGTAACCCGTTTTCCCCAAATATTTTGTGTATAGTATATGTAGTATATATAGTATATGTTGATTGACATAGATTATGTATTTCTGTACAATGAACAAATTTTGCTTGTTATGTTAACACAGTCTTTGAGGCAAGAACGTCTTTAATATATATATTAATGAAACTGATAAATACTTATGAATTGAACTTATTTGAATTGAACTTAATGATGAAATTAGCCCACTTCATTTGCTGCTTAGCCTATGAAGGTAATACACAAAGCTGTTTTTTTTCTTCACAAAACTGCCATTTTATTGAAAACACAATGGTAATTAACAGTGATTTCCTGTGTATGTTGAATGTATATTGGATATTGAATGATGTAATCTGAACAATATACATTTGATAGAGAGAGAGAGAGAAAGAAAAGAACACAAACACAGCAGGGCATTAAATCATGCAATGTGTCTAGAAAAGACCATTCTACCTTGCATAGTTAAAATACTGACATAACTGAAAAACCATCAAAGTATGGACAATGGGCAGTGATTTCCTGTGTATAAAATGTTAAGCCCTTCCTGAGTATTTGTACCAGGATATTGAATGATGTAAACAATTGTCACGGTGTCACTCAGAACCTCGGGTATTCGTGGTTTTTTTTCTGTCTGTTCATCTTTGTTCACTTACCTCGTTATTAGTTTCACTCTACTAGTCTGCTCCCCGCACCGTTCGCACTGCCGTAGTAATTACTCTCACCTGCCTTCCTCATTTCCCGATCACCGTGATTATCTGTTTCACCTGCACTCCCCACTTATCTCCACTTTGCACTCGTTCGGTTTGTTAGTTCCTTCTCTATTTAGACTCGCCCCTTTTTCTCACTCCTTGTCAGTCCGTCTGCGAACCACACTCCTGGCAAGCGTATAGACTCTGGCTCCGATTTCCTGCTTCTTGTTGAGATTTCGCTCCCCGTTTTTTCCCTGTGTTCTGCTACCAGTTTGTCTTCAGTTTTTGGTTCCTCTGTCTGTTTTCCTGCCCGTCTGCCTCTCGTGTTTTCTGCCTGCCCGTTTGTCTCTTCCCCTGCCTTCAGTTCGCCTGTCTCCCGCTTCCCTCATCTCTACTGCCGCTTCCTGGTTTTTCGACTCCTGCCTGTTCCCCGACTCCGCTCTGCTCTGCCGCCCCCGGTGACGACCTCTGCCTGTCCACGACTCTGCTCTGCTCTGCAGTCCCTGGCTTCGACCTCTGCCTGTCCACGACTCTGCTCTGCTCTGCTGCCCCCGGTGACGACCTCTGCCTGTCCACGACTCTGCTCTGCTCTGCAGTCCCTGGCTCCGACCTCCGCCTGTCCACGACTCTGCTCAGCTCTGCCGCCCCCTGGTGACGACCGCTGCCTGTCCACGATTCTGCTCTGCTCTGCCGCCCCTGGTGACGACCTCTGCCTGTCCACGACTCTGCTCTGCTCTGCCGCCCCTGGTGACGCCCTCCGCCTGTCCACGACTCTGCTCAGCTCTGCCGCCCCCTGGTGACGACCGCTGCCTGTCCACGATTCTGCTCTGCTCTGCCGCCCCTGGTGACGACCTCTGCCTGTCCACGACTCTGCTCTGCTCTGCCGCCCCCGGTGACGACCTCTGCCTGTCCACGACTCTGCTCTGCTCTGCCGCCCCTGGTGACGACCGCTGCCTGTCCGCGACTCTGCTCTGCTCCGCCGCTTCCTGGTCTCAGTGCTGCGCGCTCGGGCGAGCGTCTCCCCGGATTCGAGTCTGCCCCTCCCGGGGCGTTTGCCTTTTTCCCCTTTTCCCCAACCCTTAAATAAACTTGTGAGAAAGAAAGTTCGCTGTTGGGTCTGCCTCCTGTCTGTCCTGGTGCCTGACAGAACGGACTGACCAGCATGGACCCAGCGAACATTCCCATGGACCAATCCCCCGAGCCTCCCACGCCCATGCAGCGCCTGGAGAGCTCAGAGATGGAGTTAGGGCGTGTCTCTAGTGATGTGGCCTCCTTGATGAGCACCACGGACCACATCCGACAACTAGTTCTGCTGCTGCAGCAGCAAGGAGCGGATCACGCGCAACAGTTGGCCCAGATCGCTGCCAGAGTCTCACCCACTGGGGGGACTAGCCCTGCGGCGCCCGCCGCAGACCATTTTGCTCCGTTACCTGCTCCAGCGGAGGTGCCCATCGCCAGCGGAGGGTCCGAGCCCAGGATCGGACTTCCTGAGAAGTTCGGGGGGGACTCCAAGGAGGTCGAAGCTTTCATTACTAACTGCCAACTTACCTTCGACCTCCAGCCACGGAACTTCGCCTCAGAGGCTGCCCGAGTGGCGTTTGTCATCAACCTCTTGACTGGACGAGCCAGGCTGTGGGGAACAGCGGAATACCAGCGTCGTTCACCAGCCTGCGACTCATTCGACACTTTTGCTGCCGAGCTCAGGAAGGTGTTCGGGACGGGCTCCCCTGCCACCGACGCCTCCCGCGAACTTATGGAGATCCGCCAAGGGCGGCGGTCTGTGGCGGATTACTCTATAGACTTTCGGACTCTTGCCAGTCGGAGTCGTTGGAATATGGAGGCGCTGGTGGACGCATATCTCCACAGCCTGGCGGACTACTTAAAGGACGAGTTGGTCTCTCATGAGACCCCTACTACCCTGGACGACGCCATCGCTCTTACTCTCCGCATTGACCGGAGGGTCCAGGCTCGGCGCCGAGAGAGGGGCCTCGCCAACCAGCCGTCCCGCCGATCCGCGGATCGGGTTGCCTCCGCCTCCGGGCGCCCTTCCTGTCGTCCACAGGGTTCTCCCGAGCCCATGGAGGTTGACCGCACCTCCCTCTCTCCGGCGGAACGACAGCGACGCGTAGAAGGGGGCTTATGTCTTTACTGCGGGGGAGAGGGCCATCGGATTTCCTCCTGTCCGTTAAAAGATCGAGCTCGCCGGAAGTAGGGGGCGTCCGGTTGAGCTCAACCTCCACTAATGCCCCCAGGGGTGACAAGCCACTTCTTCGGGCCCGTCTCCAACTCCCCTCTCGCACTCACCCGCTAACCGTCCTGGTGGACTCTGGTTCAGAGGCTAATATTATGGATTCCTCTTTTGCCCAGCAGATGGGGGTTGAGCTCCACAAACTCCCGGCTCCTGTCCCCGCCCGGGCCCTGGATGGCCATCTTCTGGGCAACATCACTTCCGTCACGGAGACCTTGGGGTTGTTACTGTCGGGGAATCACCAGGAAAGGATCCGGTTTCACCTCCTGTCTTCCCCTGGTCAACCAGTCGTTCTCGGCCTTCCCTGGCTCCGACAGCACAACCCCCGCATTGATTGGCGGACGGGAACGGTTTTGGAATGGGGGTTGGACTGCCATCAGTCGTGCCTTCGTGCGCCTGCCCCGCCTGTCCCGTCTGCACCCTCTACGGCCCCTCCCGATATCTCCAGAGTTCCCAGCTGTTACCACGACCTGCGAGAGGTCTTCAGCAAGGCCAAGGCTACTTCCCTGCCGCCTCACCGCCCATATGACTGTGCTATTGACCTGGTCCCTGGAGCCTCACCTCCTCGTGGGCGTCTCTACTCCCTTTCCGGTCCTGAGAGGCGCGCCATGGAAGAGTACATTGCTGACTCCCTGGCTGCGGGCATCATCCGTCCTTCCTCCTCTCCTGCCGGGGCGGGGTTTTTTTTTGTTGGGAAGAAGGATGGATCCCTTCGTCCCTGCATTGACTACCGTAGACTCAACGACATCACGGTAAAGAACCGTTACCCTCTGCCCCTTCTGTCTACCGCCTTTGAGCTTCTCCAGGGGGCCACGGTCTTTACCAAACTGGATCTCCGGAACGCCTACCACCTCGTCAGAATCCGGGAGGGGGACGAATGGAAGACGGCGTTCAACACATCTAACGGACATTACGAATACTTGGTCATGCCGTTTGGGTTGACCAATGCCCCCGCCGTCTTCCAGGGACTAGTTAACGACGTGCTGTGCGACATGCTCGACCGTTTCGTCTTTGTGTACCTGGACGACATCCTCATCTTCTCTAAGACCCTGGAAGAACACAAGCAGCACGTTCGTCTAGTCCTTCGTCGTCTCCTGGAGAACTCGCTTTTCGTCAAAGCTGAGAAGTGCGAGTTTCACGCTAAGACCGTGGCCTTCCTGGGGTACATCGTGGCAGAGGGTAACCTCCAGATGGACCCTGCAAAAGTGTCGGCGGTCACCTCCTGGCCAGTCCCTGAGAGCCGTAAGCAGCTGCAGCAATTTCTGGGGTTCGCGAACTTTTATCGACGGTTCATCCGTAACTACAGTTCTGTTGCTGCCCCCCTCACGGCTCTCACCAGCACCAAGCACCCCTTCGCCTGGACGCCGGCCGCCGACAGTGCCTTCGTCCTCCTCAAGACCCGCTTCACTTCGGCGCCTATCCTCCAGGTGCCCGACCCCGAAAGGCAATTCGTGGTGGAGGTGGACGCCTCCAATGTGGGGGTGGGGGCGGTCCTCTCCCAGAGGCACCTGGAGGACAACAAGATGCACCCCTGCGCCTTCTTCTCCCGCCGGCTCTCCCCAGCGGAGCGAAATTACGACATCGGGGACCGGGAACTTCTCGCTATCAAGCTGGCCCTGGAGGAGTGGCGTCACTGGCTGGAGGGGACGTCCGTGCCATTCATCATTTGGACAGATCACAAGAACCTGGAGTACATCCACTCAGCTAAGAGGCTCAACCCCCGACAGTCCCGTTGGTCCCTGTTTTTCTCCCGTTTTAACTTCTCTCTTTCCTATCGCCCAGGTTCCCGCAACCTCAAGCCGGACGCCCTCTCCCGCCAGTTCCTGAAGGAGGAAGACAGCCTCCAGGGTCCAGTCTCTATCCTCCCCGGTTCCCGAGTCTTGGCGGTACTTACCTGGGACATCGAGGAACAGGTGCAGAGAGCCCTCCGGGAGCATCCTGGCCCCAGTTCCTGCCCTGAGGGTCGTCTTTTCGTTCCTGAGGCTCTCCATTCCCAAGTCCTGCAGTGGGGACATGACTCCCTCCTGGCCTGTCATCCGGGGGCGACTCGTACCAGCCATCAGATCGCCCGGCGGTTCTGGTGGCCCAACCTGGAGAGGGAGGTCCGGGAGTACGTGTTGGCCTGCCCTGTCTGCAGCCGGAACAAGCACTCCAACAGGCCGCCTGCCGGCCTTCTCCAGCCTCTGCCCGTGCCATCCCGTCCCTGGTCCCACATCAGTTTGGACTTCGTCACTGGACTACCTACGTCGGGGGGCAAGACGGTCATCCTCACAGTGGTAGATCGTTTCAGTAAGATGGCCCACTTCATTCCCCTTCCCAAGCTCCCTTCAGCAAAGGAGACCGCGCAGGCAGTCCAGCAGCACGTCTTTCGCCTTCATGGTATACCTCAAGACATTGTTTCTGACCGTGGTCCCCAGTTCACCTCCTCATTCTGGAAGGAGTTCTGCCGGTTGCTGGGGGCTACGGTCAGCCTCACATCCGGTTACCACCCCCAATCTAATGGGCAGTCTGAACGGGCAAACCAGGAGCTGGAGAAGGCCCTGCGTTGTGTGGCCTCCCGGGACCCCCTCTCTTGGGCCAGCCGTCTGTTGTGGGTCGAATACGCCCACAACTCCCTCACCTGCTCTGCTACCGGGATGTCACCGTTTGAGTGTGTGTATGGGTACCAGCCCCCGCTATTCCCTAGCCAGGAGGGAGAAGCCTCCTGCCCCTCGGCCCTCGCCAATGCCCGTCGCTGCAGGAGGACCTGGGCTCGGGCTCGAGTCGCCCTAAGGAGGGCCATCTCGGCCTACTCCGCCGGGGCTAATCGTCGGAGGACCCCTGCCCCGGCGTACCGAGTGGGTCAACGGGTCTGGTTGTCTGCCAAGGACCTCCCTATCCAAGTCGAATCCCGGAAGTTGGCTGCCAGGTTTCTGGGGCCTTTCATGGTGGAGCGTGTCGTCAGCCCCACAGCGGTCCGCCTCCGGCTCCCCGTATCTATGCGCATCCACCCTACCTTCCATGTGTCTCGAGTCAAGCCCGTCCGGGTGAGCCCCCGGACCCCAGTGGAGCCTCCGCCTCCCGTTCCCCGTCTGCTGGATGGGGATCCAATCTACACGGTCCGGCGTCTCCTCCGATCCCGACGGAGGGGCCGGGGACTCCAGTACCTGGTGGATTGGGAGGGGTACGGTCCCGAGGAGAGGTCCTGGGTGCCGAGCAACAGGATCCTGGACCGTACCCTCATCGCGGACTTCCACCGCCAGAATCCCGACCAGCCGGTCCTCCGTCGGGGTCGACCCAGGGGCTCCTCCCGGCCTGGTGCGGTGCCTCATCCTCCGGCACCTGCTCCATCTGCCAGGGGCACCCGACCTGCACAGGAGGACGATGACCGACTCTCGGATCGGTCCGAGGAATACTAACCCCGCCTCCGCTCCCCTCCTACCACCCGGTTGGTGTTTTCCTTTTTTTTTTTTTCTCTTCTTTCCCTTCTCCTCCTCTGGGGGACTTCTGGGGCCGTCCCTTGGGGGGGGGGGTCCTGTCACGGTGTCACTCAGAACCTCGGGTATTCGTGGTTTTTTTTCTGTCTGTTCATCTTTGTTCACTTACCTCGTTATTAGTTTCACTCTACTAGTCTGCTCCCCGCACCGTTCGCACTGCCGTAGTAATTACTCTCACCTGCCTTCCTCATTTCCCGATCACCGTGATTATCTGTTTCACCTGCACTCCCCACTTATCTCCACTTTGCACTCGTTCGGTTTGTTAGTTCCTTCTCTATTTAGACTCGCCCCTTTTTCTCACTCCTTGTCAGTCCGTCTGCGAACCACACTCCTGGCAAGCGTATAGACTCTGGCTCCGATTTCCTGCTTCTTGTTGAGATTTCGCTCCCCGTTTTTTCCCTGTGTTCTGCTACCAGTTCGTCTTCAGTTTTTGGTTCCTCTGTCTGTTTTCCTGCCCGTCTGCCTCTCGTGTTTTCTGCCTGCCCGTTTGTCTCTTCCCCTGCCTTCAGTTCGCCTGTCTCCCGCTTCCCTCATCTCTACTGCCGCTTCCTGGTTTTTCGACTCCTGCCTGTTCCCCGACTCCGCTCTGCTCTGCCGCCCCCGGTGACGACCTCTGCCTGTCCACGACTCTGCTCTGCTCTGCAGTCCCTGGCTTCGACCTCTGCCTGTCCACGACTCTGCTCTGCTCTGCCGCCCCCGGTGACGACCTCTGCCTGTCCACGACTCTGCTCTGCTCTGCAGTCCCTGGCTCCGACCTCCGCCTGTCCACGACTCTGCTCAGCTCTGCCGCCCCCTGGTGACGACCGCTGCCTGTCCACGATTCTGCTCTGCTCTGCCGCCCCTGGTGACGACCTCTGCCTGTCCACGACTCTGCTCTGCTCTGCCGCCCCCGGTGACGACCTCTGCCTGTCCACGACTCTGCTCTGCTCTGCCGCCCCTGGTGACGACCGCTGCCTGTCCGCGACTCTGCTCTGCTCCGCCGCTTCCTGGTCTCAGTGCTGCGCGCTCGGGCGAGCGTCTCCCCGGATTCGAGTCCGCCCCTCCCGGGGCGTTTGCCTTTTTCCCCTTTTCCCCGAACCCTTAAATAAACTTGTGAGAAAGAAAGTTCGCTGTTGGGTCTGCCTCCTGTCTGTCCTGGTGCCTGACAACAATATGCATTTGATAGAGAGAGAGAAAGAAAGAGAGAGAGAGAGAGAGAGGAAGAGACAGAGAGAGAGAGAGAGAGAGAGAAAAAAGAAAGAAAAAGAAAAGAACATAAACACAAACACAGCAGGGCATTAAATCATGCAATGTGTCTAGAAATGACCATTCTACCTCGCATAGTCAAAACGCTGATATGACTGAAAAACCATCAAAGTATGAACAATGGGCACTCAATAATTTCCTACTCCCACAATACAAATGTGCTACCAACACACTGAACAATGTTACAGTAAACAAAATAATGATTACATGTCGAGGGTAATCATTCAATCATCATCAACAAATGAGTGGGTATATAACTTTTTCATAGCCACACTTTTTAACTGTTGTTGAATTGCACAAAAGTGCCAGCTGAATTGAGTAGAGAGTTGATCTGTATTTTGCTGGGATATTCGCACTGGCCCAGTATATTGCACACACCTTGTGCTTCCCTCCTGCTGTCCCTAGTGGGTTAGCTACTTCGAAGTCATCAATATACAGCATGAGGGCAATTCTGAATTCATCATTCACATTTTTCTCTGAAACACCTACCATCCCTACAAGAATTGTACTCATTTGGAACATGAACTGACATGGCCTTCTGTAATATGTCTTCCCTGCTGAGCAATTTTTGAAGCATTTTCAGCAGAGGAACATAAACCACTCTCTTACTGCCTTTCTCCACTACATACTCTACAGGCATTACCAGTGGAAATTCACGCAACACATATGCCGCTCTCCTTTTAGTGGTTGCTAGACATCCATCTCTGTTACAATGTCCAGTGAAAATGTTGCTTTCTGTCACAGCCTTTACTACTTCTTGTATAACTGATTTGTCAATATTTGTGTAATGCTTCTGTAATACCTCTTTCACTTTCTTGTATGTTAGTGGCTGAGACAACTGAAATAAGTGACAAAGTTGCTTAATGACTACCTGGACAGATGTTTCAGGTATGTGCAGCCCTGTTTTCATTTGTAAAAATAAAGCTGCCAATTTGTGCTCCAAACTTCAAGACTATCTGCCTCAGATGTGTCTTCCTCAGTGTCACTATCAATGTCTGTCTCTGCAACATTCATTTCATCTGGAGGAATATCCCCTGTGCTTTCACATTCCATATCAGCACCAACAATTAATTCTGATTTAAACACCCTACAGTTGTGCTCTCTATGTTCCTTACTTTTATGTGCATTGAAAGTTGAATAGATGCTGCTCTCAAATGCACAGTCCTTAAAAGACACTGAACCTTTTGTTTTTCCCTAATGTCTACAAAAATGCGTGAAATATTCAGTTTCTGGCACGGTTCAAGAAAGTCGCACAGTTGACAACGTAACGTAACTTGTAAAACCTGGGCACATTGCGGTTTTACTAGTTTTACTACTACTACTTTGCTAGTGTAGGCTTTTAGGCCTACACTCGTTGACGATGCTTGAACACAGCATGGCCAGCCACACACACATGCAGACATTTAGACTATATGTTAGACAGTTTACATGTCCAGTGAACATCATCCATTCAAGACATTGAGATTTGTGTAAACAGATTTATAGCGTAGCGTGAAGGCAGTGGCGTCAACAGTGTCATCATATGCCTAGTTATTGTATTTTTGTAAAGGACAACTTGAAACATTTTCGTCATCACTGGGTCTCGTCTAGCTCGCTCAGGCTCAGCTTATCTGTCACCTTTTGGCTCAGCTGCCTGTGGAGGTTAGCAAGGTTGAATCAGGATAAATGGCGCACAGGTGACGGTATGAATTGAGACAAATAAATAGAAAATACAGTCAAATAAAATAGATAAAATAATCTGAAACTTGTCAAATTTTTAAACAATAACATGTTGATAAATTCAAAAATGCCATTTCCGATTTTTTCTTTCATAGGAATAATCAAACTTAAGTATTTCTAGCAACGTGCAACCCAGTACATTACAGGTGAGGGGAAAAAATTAATGGAGAGGAACAGAACATGTTGATAAACAATAAATACATTTATTTCCAACAGCTCCAAAGGGAGGGAAAGGGACTTGGTCAGAGAAATGCAGAGAAATAAATGTGGGGATAAAACAAAAATAGGGACAGTAACAGGGTACAGCTGTGACCGAGTCTGATTAGCACTAGTTAGCAAAACACCTTCCACAGTTGCTCAACTAGTAAGGAGCAATTTTGCTCTCAGACATGAGTGTTGCTACACCACAAAAATCAGGAGTGCGTGTCAATCACACAAAAGAACACACATGAAATGTTCAAAACCCACACCGGCCACTAGGGCATACACGCACACTAAGAAGGAGCCTAGTGCTATACAGGCATTGGCTAAATAGTAAAATGTCTGCAGGTCACTGCTAGGGGGCAAAGAAACAAAAAGAAATGGAGGAAAATAACCGTCAACTCAATAAAGGGAGAGAATTCAAGCAGGGAACGTTAACTGGGGCAGCCCATGCCCAAATAAGCAGGCAGTCCAGAGGGCCGCTCTCAAATACACTGACCAACTCGGCCAGTGACGACAGGGTAGGAAAGGGAAGAACTAAGAAAACAAACAAACAGGTGATGAACAAACCAATGAAACACTGACCATAAACCAACCTAGTGCTGTGAATCAGCACAAGAAGGCACAAAAATGGGCTGTTTGTCAGTTTAGCAAACAGTAGAAGACTGGAGCAGTTCACGGCTAAGAGGCACTAAGATAAAAAGGAAACAAAAAGAAAACAAAATTTAATCAGGGGAAAACAGTGGTCATGCTGTCCCAGTGACAGCCAGCTGTGATCTTGGTCTTGTCTGTGCTGTAGGCAGGAGGCCCGAGGAGTCAGAGGGGAGGAGGAGATGGGGCACATCGACTATGAATGGAATACTGCAATAAAAATGAGCACTAACAAAAAAAAAAACCAAAAAACACTAAAATAAAAAAGCACAGCACAATCAGCCACATCCTTAAAACCTGCTTAAAACACTACTCATCCCCTTTACCGTCACTAACCAAGCAGCCCAGGGTTTGTTTGTTTGTTAGCAAAGCAATGGAGATGGCTAAAGCCAACGTAATACGACACTGCGGTTCAAAGTGAACAACTTCTCTGGATGCTATCTTCTTCAGATTGGCGAATGTGAGCTCTCCAGTAAGTGGGGCTGTGTCACTGTAAGCTGTGAGCTGTTACTAGCCTACTACATTGTTTACAATGGCAAACTAAGGAAAGCTCCTGTATATTGTTCACCTGTGGCCAACAATATATTCCATCTGTACTGTTCCATCTGAACTACCACAGAGAATGAATGGGAAAAGTTAAGAAAGTTCAGCTAAACTATTTTCAGCCACGGCACGGTATCGATTTGTTTGACTACTAAATCGTAAAGGGCCCTTCATCAGAGTGGGAGGGCCCTGGGCATAGGGGCAGTGGCCCTGTCTGCCTTGCCCATCCCGCCTACAGCTCCGCCCCTGTGGCTGGGAGTTCAGCAGGACAAGTGTGAATTTCAGATTTTCCGTTGAATACCTGGGCAATGTAATTGACGGTGCAGGACTGCACCAGAAAAGCACTATCAAAAGTGAAGGCTATTGATCAATAACCACCCCCACATAATGTGAGCCAGTTGAGATCCTTTCTAGGTCTACTGACGTACTATGCAAGGTTTGTGCCTAATCTTGCCAATAAGGTGAAGCCACTACATGAGCAGCTAAACAACACCAAGACATGGGAGTGGACCAATAGATGCGAGAGCTTTTAGAGAAGCTAAGATGGCTCCGTCCAACTCTGATGCACTCAGGCATTTTGATCCCACACTACCCATTCAGCTGGCATGGGACACCTCACCTTATGGTCTGGGTGCAGTTGTGTCAGATATTACCATCAGGGGAAGACGGGCAGCGCTGGGCCCTACGATTGCCTGCTCCCCAGTGTGAAATGAAATACTGGAAGGCAGACCTGGTGTCTGTGTTGTGTCATGATAATTCCTGGGTTCTACAATACAGGGCATGCATGCAAGAAATGTTCCTGCATGTAGTGTCATTTATTCTAACATTCTAAGTTATAGGCTCCCTAAATGAGCCACGGTATAACAGCATCCATGCCAGTGTGGTTCAAAATAGGTATGGCAGTCCTAAAACTATGTTGTGCAATGCACATATAGGCCTATTAAATTAATAACAATGGGTCACATTACATTTAATTTTTTTACTGAATGGCGGGCCATTTGAAAGAGAGCAATGGGCCATAGTTTGGCCACCCCTCCATCAGGGTAATATTTTTTCAAATGTTGAATTCACTGTCTTCTTGAATTTTCTGTTCAGCCTGACACCAGATTCTTTCTTGTACCACTATTTAGAATAATAAAGGTATTCAGGAAATTGCATTGCATAGTCCTATGTTCTACTGAAGGAACCAAAACATTTCTTCACCCCTATCTCAAGTGAATTCTTGGATAATTTTTATGTAAAAACAAAGTAAAAAAGTACACAATGACAGGGGCGCCACTAGAAATTTTGGGCCCACGAGAGAAAATTGTTTTGGGTCCCCTAAACATTGAGTACAATATTAAAATGTTTGGTAACATTTTAGATAAGTTACACATATTCACCATTAACTAGCAGCTTGTTAACATACAATTTAATAACATACTACCCATTTGTTAGTCATTAAAATCACTTATTAATGCCTTATTCTGCATGAGCTTATTCTATCCATAGCAGACCATTAACTAGAATTTCTCCAATATAAACTCCTAACTATTGGTTATTTATAGTAAGTATGCTAGCTGTTGTATATGAATTAGGGTCTCAATATGCTTTGCTCAGTAAGGGACTTAAGGTAGTAGTACAACAGGAACAGTTATTCTCAAGAAATTATTCTCAATCAAAAATATGTAATTAGGACTTATTTGGACACTATTAGGCACTTTTAGGTTTTGTTCCAATGAATATACCATCTTTTCTAAATATTACTGAAGGAGAATAACTGTTCCTGCCTTATAAGCCCCATATACTAACCAAAACATAGTAAGATCATAATTTATATACAGCAGCTAATCTACTTAATATGAATAAACAGTAATTAGGATTTTATATTGGAGAAATTATTTAATGGTCTACTGTGGGTAGAATATGCTCATGCTGTATAGGGTATTAATAAGTGCCTTGTAATGACTAATAAATGGCCAGTATGTTACTAGTTTGCATGTTAATAAGCTGCTAGTTAATGGTGAATATGTGCACCCTAACCTAAAGTTTTACCAAATGCTCTCTTGGGCCCCGTCAGTGCCAGGCCCTTAGAATGATCCTAACTCCCCCGGAGCCCATGTACACTTATCATAATCAAGTAGAAGTACAGATACACCTGTTAAAAAAAGTATACGTTCTGTAACTGTAACAACTATTTGACAGTCCCAACAGCCTTTCATAGAAAATGTAGGCAAGCTTAATGTCTGCCAAGAGACAAATATTATGTTTGTGGTGTATTCAGTGGCAGAATATGACTAGTATGGAAATTGGGGAAGTAGTAGGGATTTGTTTGTCCACATATTTTTAACAAGGAAATTCGAACAACAAAACACTTTTTATCTGTAAGTCTATATGCTTTGACATAGCACCCAAAATGTGTAAAGAAGATAAAATTATCTTGCATGAAAATTGTGTGCTGATTGGGAGGAAACTGCAGTGAATGAATTGTATGTTGCAAGGAGGTTCAGAAAAAAACATTGCACCATCTATAGCTGTAAAAGAGAAAATCTTTGGTGACAAAGTAATGGTGAAGAAACCCACTCTTACCAAACTGTGGAAGAGACGGCAAGAAGAAAGGCCCAACATCAGACCGGTGTGAGAATGCTGTGTGGCTGCATGTGTGTTGAAGTCAAAACAAGGGTCTTGACACTTGACACTGGTCTTCATTGTTGAATCATGTAGCCTAAAAAAAGTCCTTCAGATTCAGTGGTAAAAGTTTTTTTTTCGCCAGGAGGGGAACAGGGGAAATTTTGATCGCCAGGAGGGGAACAGTTGGGATGTTTCTCAGGGCCTGGCACTGATAGGGAGCCCAAAAGAACATTTTAATATTATAATTAATGCTTGAGGGGCCTAAAATTACTTTGTCATAGGGTCCAAAGTTTCTAGCGGTGCCCCTTAATGTAATAAAGCTGATATTCCATCAAATTCTGAGTGATGAATATTAACAATATTCCCAAGTATTTATTGTTCTCTAATTTTGCTCCCCACTGTATAGCTTGTGTGCGGCTAAGTGAGTCTCCTGATTGTTTTTAACATCTGGTCTTGTTTACCCAATTACCAAAATACCCTTCTTGCACCTGTTCAAAATAGCCCTAATTAAACTAAAAACTGAAGACGCAATAACAAATAAATATTTTAATAAATTAATTAATAAATTGTAATTCATATATTTACAAATTTTTAAAGGCTTCAGCCAGCTGAAGTGTTTTCAGTACTGAAATCCTACGCTGAAGGCAAGACATGTTTGTTTACACAACACCTTTCAGAGCCTACTTTCCGCCTTTCACTAGCTCATGTTATTTAACTTGATGAACTTTAAAGTCACAATCTTACTGGAGTACTTGCTACTTGTACCTTTTGATAACAGTTGAATTAAAGTGTTAATTTAGCTCAACTCAAATATTTGCAGTTAATGTGACTTACAGTTTTCTGTTAAGGCAACTCAATGATTTCAACTTATTATGACCTAAAACTGGCAGTTTTCAAACCACTGGAATAAGTTCACAGAACTTAAAAATTAAGTACACAACCGCACCATTTTATGTTAGGGTTAAATGTTTATTAGTTTTACTTAGGTTTACTTAAAAACATAACTTTTTTGCACTGAATTTAAAAGTCATTAACACTTGAACAACTGACCAGATAGGTCTAATGTAGAATTCAGTCTAAGACTGAATGAGTGAGTGAGAGTGTGTGTGTGTGTGTGTGTGTGTGTGTGTGTGTGTGACTAATCACACAAGGTTGAGCGGAGGACTGATGGTGCCACATAAACACGGCACATAGATGTTTTGTCTGCTCCGCTGCACACTGAAATGTTAAACTTAAATAAAAACTACCAGGAAGGCATCACCAAGTCTGGGGAGGCTGACCACGGCATCACTTTCAATGATGACAGAAACTCTCAGAGGGTGGTGATGAAATGGTCATTGATGACAGTAAGGAGGCCAACTGCAACACCTTTAAGCTCTATCTCATCTGACTCGTCCTGAGTGAATGAGAAAGATATGCTAATTACAAACTAAGACATGCAACGGAACAGATGACGTTTAGTTTTCTTTAAGCATGACACACAAATACCCACTTCTCACTTCCCTTGCTATGACCATAAGTGTACAGCACCAGCAAGCTGATATAAGGCCACTTATTATGGTAAAGTGAGGTAAGTAAAATGGAACACACTCATCTCAACACATAGAACAGTGAAATAATTAAGGCAATAACAGCAGTATACTTTGATTAAATCAACAGTTCATATGTGATGAGGAGAAAGAAATACTAATACACAGTATGGTCTGTTAGTGACTTAAGGAGACTTACTGTGCAGGTTCTGAAAAATCCAGAAGCGTCCTCGCGCAGATACACAGGAAGGGCGTGGAGAACAGTAGTGCGCTTGGTGTGGATGTCATGTGTTTCCTATTCATATAAAAACAGAATTGGATATATTGAGAAGTTTACTCAAAAGCTGATTTTAAATAGTGCAATCAGAACATATGTCCACAAATAACCTGTTCACTTCTTTAATACAATCAAACAAAAGGCAAAATGCAAAGCGGATTATTTGCAAAAATCACAAAGCTCATTTCAATCATTTACCTGTTCATCGTGGATTTTTAAAATTTCAGCTAGAGCATCTGCCGTCTTCCCAGTTTTTGATGCCTTCTGTCTGAATCAGTCGAGGAAGATGGTGGTCAGGCTTTTCATGCACTGTAAAAAACAGAATCTTGCACACATTTATAAAGCAGAAAATAGCTCCCAAAAGAGTAAGAATCACAATTTTGACTTCAAAAGACAGAGCTGATCCATATACCTCAGACTCTATTTTCAGAGCAGGCCAGAGGTCCATGAGTTTGTTCACTGGTGGGCAGGTCATCACTATGGTCTGTCGGCGTAGGGGATATGTGGTCTCAATCATCTTTCTAATGAGGGGCAGGTTCTTCTCAGTCTTCTTAAAATATGATATATATAATTATGTATATATATATATATATATATGTATATTATGTATTATATATAATATATATAATGATATATAATAAACATTATTAACAACGATGCAATTTATACAAACCAAAGCCTTACTCGTAAGGGTTTTTCATTTTTTCATCTTTGTCATGAAAAGCAGCTAACCTGATGCACACAGGAGCTCTGCCTCAGGAGGCCTTGATGCTGAGATCAAACATGTTTCAAGCGCTGCCAGGTTTTCAGTTCTGAAAAGCTAACTCAACTAGCTCGAAAAACATCTTGCGTCCTATCCATCAAGACAAATCAATGACTCGTCCTACTACATTAATCTGAACAAAAACTCGTTTCAATAACCGTCCTGAATAATGAATGAAAGACCCATACTCGGATTTAAATGGCTAGTTGTGCTACTGGAGTGTAACATTAGTGATCGTCCTAAGTGGCTAAAACTAACGTTAATTTAACGTCATCATGTTACCAACGCCTTACAAAACTCCCGTGATAAGCCATTGAAGGCCAAGGGCTAGGAGAAGGTCTAAGCTCTCTAAAACAAAAACATCACAAAATGTATAACATAAGTGAAAGTGAGTAAATATTAACATTCAAAACTTACAGCAAGTTCAGTGATGCTGACGGCGTAGGTTTCTTTCCTTCTGTTGCTTCTGGCCACCTGCAACTGCAAAGACGTCTGCGCCATATCAGAGACTTGACCATACATTACTGTGCTCTGCACGACCACGTTAGAAAAAAACGATACCAACGAAACAACCGTCAACCATCAACCGTCTCTAGTAATACTAGGCTAAGAATAGTACTATGCGTATTAGCGCCGACTTCTGCTTCGGGGTGTCTTAGAGATTAACTCGGAATAAAAAATGATGAAGTTAAATAAATAAATAATAATAAAAAAAATGTTATATTGGCAACATTAAACTGATGACAATAAAAATACAAAAAAGAGCATTTCAGACCAAATTATTGCTGTTGTAATGGGCTATGATTGCAATTTTTTTGTTATGATTGATTTAATAATCCCTATTTGAAACAATAAAAATAAAAGGACTTTATCATTCTTAGTATTTAACTACTTAATTCTATTAAGTTGTACTCATCTATGTTTTTAAGTTACTCTCACTTATAGCCAAAATAGTTCCCTTTAATCAAAAAATTTAGTTAAAATTACTCGAAAAGGAAGAACATGTTACACCAACTTGACACAATTAAGTTAGTAGAACTTTTTCTAAAACTTTGAGTATACACCACTTAATCTATTTAATTATTTTGGACGTTCGGGTTTACAGTTAGTATTTATGATGGATAGAAAAATGAAATAATTATTTCGCTTGTAATTATCACAATTTAATGTGAATTTAATGGAAACAGAGAGGGCGAAAGCAGAGCTCAGTGATCTTTGGCAAAGACTATTAGCCCACTCACTGTCCCAAGGTAAATGGACTGCATTTATATAGTGCTTTCTCTACTCCTACAACTACTCCAAGAGTTTTACAGTGTATGCCTCACATTAATCTATTCACATACATGCACTCACACACCAGAGGCAGAGGCTGCCATGCCAACCTGCCACCAGGAGGAATTTGGGGTTCAGTATCTTGCTCAAGGACACTTCGACGGGGTCAGGCACAGTGGGGCTCGAACTTTCAATCCTCCAGTTGCCGAACAGCACCTCTGCCACCAGCACCACCATCACCCCTGATAGAGGAAGTCATATAGTGGGCTACAATCCATTGTACTAAAGAAGGGTCCTCTACCTTTGATCCCATTTCCTCATTCTTTTGCATACTATACTGACAGCTTCGAGCAAATTCGAGCAACAAGACAAAGGATTTATTTACATACACTGCAAAATCTCTTTATTATTAAGTTAAAGAAATGTAGGATGGGGTGTACAGGAAGTAGTTGTGGGTGTTTTGTTGTAATTTTTAAACATTTTTAAAATGAAAATAAAAGCACAGGGAATCGTGGTGGTAATGTTCTTGCTGTTGAATTTAATGACTTTTAATGAATTTAACCACGTGAACAAAAAAATCTACAGACCTGGAGTAGTTCACTTCTTAAACTTTTAATCGAATGTTATGCTAAAAGTGTGCCAGTGTACCCATGACAATTATATCACGCAATAATGACTCTTTGACCTTACTTATTTCAACCTGCATTACTCCCACATGACAACAGTATTCAATTATGTGCTCAAGGTAACCATAAAATTACATTTCACTGCACAACACAGCTGACTATGTCTCCTATTTGACTATTTTGTATGTTAGCAGACATATTGCAGTGCGCTCTAGGAGGACTTTACAGGGTTTTACAGGCCGTGTACCTTGCTTGCTACAATAACCCTGGATTACTGTTTATAAAATGTAATGTAATAAAAACACATTTCATTCAGAAACATGGCAGATATTCAGGTGGACTTTCCAGAGTTTTACAGGCTTTACTGGCATGGAACTCTAGATCACTGTGTAAAAAAATATCATCAAAACATGTTATGCTCAACAAACACATTTTATTCATGAACATAGCAGATATTCACCACTTCAACCGATAAGGTATCATTAGGTTTCTTCCGCTAATGTGAAATATTCCATCAGGGCTCAATAACTGCGGATAAGTTCATAAGTTTATCTTGGTCATCTATGACTTTCAGATTCCGAAAATCACATTGCTGTTGTGACTGATCACCACCTGAATGAAGGAGAGTAAGAGATCGCAGCACTATGTTGGAGTGTGTGTAAATATGTGTGTAAATGTGATAATTGGAAAGTAATTATATTTCAGATGTTCTCTAAGTAGTAAGTGAACTGCATACTTACATGTGTGTTTCTTCCTCTGTGATCCTGTGCCCTTAAGGCCATACTGTGGTAAAAGGGGCACTGAAAAGGAAAAGATCAATTATTTCTATTTGTTTGTTTGCCTGTTTACACTGCACAGCCCTGACGACAGTGGCACTAAGAGTGGTCATCTAAATGGTCATCAAAGTAGAAGTATTGCTTTGCTTACAGTAGGGCTGTCTCCTACAGTCTCTCACCATCTTCAATGTTTGGCAATCATATTCTGTAAAGATGAAAATGAAATACAATTAGTGCAAAGAATGGCATGACGAACTAGAGCTGCATAGATAAGGCATGTGAATGAGGAATATGTGGACAGAGCTTGGGAAGGGGTTCGCACTTACAAACGTATTTCAGCAAAAAAAAAGAAAGATTTGCACACTGCTCAAAGAACTCCCAAATTTGGAAAAAGAAAACTTTTATAACATTATAAAAAAGTTTTGAATACATCAAGCACTTACAAAGATTTTTTTTAAAGCTACTAACCATTTTTTCAAAGTTGACAAGACCATCGTTGAGGGTCTGGTTGCCTTCATGAATGGACGTAAGGTCTGTGTTTGACAACAGGTGAGAGAAAAAGTCTGTCAATGTACCTTCTGTCAATATGACACACAGAAAGTAGCTGTGCAAATAGTATTATTATTATATTTTCAGCTGTATTGATGTTAGCTCACCATCTGTAATTAGATGCACATAAGGTATATATGGTGGGCTCAGTTTGGCCAGCACCTCCCTTAAAGCTGCACGGTTGTTATACGGGACCTGAGGGCAAGAAATGTAATATTAGGCTAGATAGATAAATAAATATCACTCAGTGAGAGGGATCACAAAACTGATCTAAACTCTACTATTACCATCAGTACTTAAAAGTTTACCCGAATTTGACTGAACTTACCAGCATGAGCCGATATTCAGTGAATTTCTTCATCAGAGCTCTCGGCACTCGCTGTGAGAGAGTCAAGAGAACATCCTCAGGATGTGTTTGGCACAGCAACATATTGCAAGCATAATTCATCAAATAACTCAATAATTCAGTGTGAATTGAACTTAAAACTGTTCTTACCTCCCAGGTTCGGTGCAGTCTTGTAATGACTCTGTTTGTCAGGCCATATATAACAGCAATGAATGATGACATGTTTTGCTGCCTGTACAGACTAAAAAGACATGATCATCACACTACTTTGCAAATTACAAAAATATATTTAGAAGCATTGTACAAAAATAAGCTGCAAGTGACACTTTAGACAAATCCGTCGGGAAATTTGTGGGCGCTGCCATCTTACGGCGCCACCATTGCTGCAGTGCTACATTGCATTGAAAGCCATTGGAGTTAAGTGACAGACAAGGCATAACTGCAAATAAAGAAGAATTCACAATGTTTGGCAGTAGCCCCCAGTCACTCACTAAGGTACCAATATATTAGCCGCCACGTTAAGGCTTCTAAAATGTGCATAATAAGGCGGTTATAGTAGCAAAATGAATTCTGGCTAGCATAATCATTCATTGCTTTAACCAAGTGGGTACGACTAGCCGACATTAAATTAAACATGAACCTAATATTTTATACACAGGATTATTTTATGAACCTCCTGGCATGAGACCAGCTTTCAAAACATAAACTAGGTCAGAACTGTTTGGACTCCAGATAGGTTGATATCTTTAATATAATGTTAGCTCACCAAAGATCTAAGACAGGTAGTATCAGTCACAGCATTAGACCCAGGTCAAATTGCAAATTTCATAAGATTTATTCCAAAATGTGTCCGCAGGTGTTTTGAAAAACTCCACTAGTAATGTACATTAACATGCAGTCTTCCTGACTGCAGCACCGCAGCAATGGCAGCACTGTTTACTTCCACATTTCTCCGGATATGTCCATTATAAGTTATATCAAGAACCTCTATAACAAACAATGACTGTGCTCATCAGTCCATTTTAGATTCCTTCTGCATTATTACCCAAGAGACCCATAATCTCACTGACTATAAAGGCCAAAAACATTTGTCTGGATGGGGTATGAGGATGTGTGCACACTTACTGAGAAGCAATCTCAATGAATTTGCTGATTAGCCCAGCTCGCTTGGAGAGCTCTTTGCACAGACAGAGCTCTGTGCAAATCCAGTACATCACCACATTAAAACGGCACACAAGGCGCTCCAGGTTGGCAATTGTGCTGTACGGGAATTTCCTTTCTCCCAAAACATAGTAGAGCAGCTCAGTCTGGAAGGATGGATAGAATAGAAGGGTAAGTATGACGGACCAGTGAGATGGTAAAATGCATTCTGTTTCATGTGCAAGATGGAACAGCATAATAACAAACTAAAAGGCCATCAGACGGTTGTCCCAAACTATTAATTACGGAGACCTTTAAAATTGAGACTCAGTGTTTTATGAAATGTGCAGAACAGCCCAGAACACTGAAACATACTACATCTATCTGTCTTGATTGGTCAGGTGTAGACATTTAGGTTTTCTCTTAAGGTTACAATTACAAAGACTGGTACTAAATGGTCATGTGAGACAAATTCAACCTAATGTAGATCACATTGAACTTTTTCCCTCCCCTGTCTGTACCTCTATACCGTCCCCCATTCTGCCCACCTCATGCATAGCATGGAACAGCTCCCAGTCGTAGCTGGTGAGCTGAGCTGCTATGGCTTTGGCGCTCATGTTGTCCAATGTGGTGTTTCTCCTCTCTGGACCGAGCTGTTCTTTCAGCGGTTTCTGTGAGGATCACATCACACACTTTACTTTTCTGTTACTTCTAACTGACGTCACTACTGCCATCATTGCTGATTTTCATTGGCACGATTCTCTCACCACATTGCTTACCACCAGGCCACTGTCTAATAGGCCGCCATCATTCTCAGATATCACAGATTTGTAGTAAAGTGTGACCAAATGAATGAGTGTAGATTCGAAAGGCACTCACCAGACTGGCAATCTGACTGGCAGGGCAGAGAAACAGCCTCTCATTGATGGTCAGAAAGGAGATGGGCCTGTCACACAACTCCAGCTGCTCCCTCACTGGGAAGAGGTAAAACACAGGCAGTTGAAGTCACAATAACAAGCCATTAAAGAAGATCCTATAGGACCTGATGTTTCCCATTAATTAAGGTTCACCGTAATGAATCAGCGGTCTAATCTTCACTAATTCTAAAACCCATATCACATACACGAATCAAAATGTTTTGTAACTTTTTAGATCCTTTTTTTGTTTTTTATAGACTTAATTTAAAAAATCACAAGTCATTGAAGTCAATTTGCTGTGTGTCTGATTAAAAAAATGACTAGCTCAGTTAGAATGGCAATAGCATGTTGTTCTTCGATAATGTGTTAGTCTTCATTTGTCCTTACTGCCAGAGGAATTCATTTTCACCAGCACTTTGTCTGGTGCTTTTAAGGTCAACATCACATGGCCAGCACAGGCTTTGTGAGGCATTATCAGAGACGCACAGCTGTGGTCCTGACGGAACACCTTCAGCAAAACTGTACAGAGGAGAAAGCTCTAAGGTGAAGGCAGGAGTCCATTTCATTCATTCATTTTTGTATCACATGCAAACAAAATAGTTGATCTCCCAGTATGTATAAACAGTGGCACTGCAATGAATAAGCTCTACAGACATCGACCCAATAGTAGATTAAATGAAATTTAGTCAAAGGTGAAGGGATGCTTTATAATATTCTCAAACAAATGCTTGCTCCACACCTTTGTTATTTGCCCTGATGGGCTTGATCCATCTGACCAGATTGTTGGCCAGGGCCCTATCACACTGACATCGCCTCTGAAAGAAATGACAGACTAATGAGTACCGATGAGTCCTTTGGCAAAATACTTAAATATTGTGAACTTCACTTCACTTACACCAGTTAAGGGCAGATGTCCATTGTTCAGCCTAAAAATATTTGAAAACATTAACATTATTATGACATCTTTTTCATTATGGTCATGGTTTTGAAGCGTGTGTGTGAGTGTCTGTGTGTGTGTGTGTGTGTGTGTGTAATACTCACAATATGTATCTCCTTTGTGCAATGTAATCTCGCACTATGCTGAGATATGCATGGCCCTTCTCCTGTCTTGCCAGCTTCTGCAAAAGAAAATGATTGATGTTGCACAATAACTATCACAGAAGTTTTAAATATATAACTATAAATATAACTATGGCTCTGTTAGGTTCATTAGATAATGCACATGCTCCCTGGGTGAGGGAAGACACATATCAAGGATTATTACCTCCAAGAAGCGCACCACCACAGGATTGTCCATCAAGCGGTGGCTATACAGTGCCACCCACTGGCCAACCAGCTTCACCACCCTCTCTCTGAGGCTGAAGTCTGAGGCCCTCACCAGCTCAGAGCCCTCTGATTGCTCAGCATGGATGGTGACATCAGCATTAAGGAAGTGTGACCTTTGACTTTTGTTTTTAGCTTGATTAACACAGCAAAGCTAAATTGTCTAGTGCAATTTGTAAATTGTGTATATAATGTACTTATATGAACTCTAAAGTCCTAGCAGCTTGTGTTCATTTTAATTCTTATGTTGTTGTTATCAACGATACACTGTCAATCACAATAATGGTGGAAGGATATTACTTTTGCAGGGCAGAGCACATCTCCTCAGTTGGCAAGAAGAGGTGGTGTGTTAACAGAAAAGAATCTACAAAGACAGCAGGTAACTCTCATAAACAATCCATGAACACATAGGCCTACCAAAACTTCCTCAAGTAAGCAAAGAAAGTTCAGGGATCTAAAATTAAACTGCAGAGTTTCCCACCAACTAAGTGACTCACCCATCTGGTTATCTGGAGTGTCCAGTTTCATAGAGAACAACATGAACTCCAGAATTTTATCTGGTGTTCCAGACTTCACCAGGAACCTGAAACGGACAACATCTTTCATGAGAGCTACCATCAGTGAGTGGACTACAGAACACAGTGGCTTGGATTAAAGTAATCTTACTCGTTTCAGTCTTTTTATAAATTTTTATCATTTTTTTACAGACCCTGTTCACCCTGTTTCCTGTGCATTTGGCTCTTTCAAAAAAAAGTCACTACTATCATAATGCAACATGTGACGATGTTCACCATAATGGCAGCTGTTTCACCTGTAGCCTGAACTGTTCAAATAAACATGCATACTGGCTCCTTCCATCCATTCAACCATGCATCTATCTCTACCTTTATCTCCACCAGTCCATTCATACATCTCCATTCAACCATTTATGCATCTCACCAACCACTATAGCAACCACTTAGATACCAAGACACCAAGATACCCCAGCAACAGCCTAGCAACCATTTCTACAATCACAACCTTGCAACATACCAACCAACATGATTACCCTTGCGACCAGCATATCAGTAAATATACTAGCAACAGCCTAGGAACTATCTCAGGTATTCTAGCACCATATTAACCATGTAACTGATAAAATGATTTGGAAATAGCATGGCAACCACCACAACTACCTACCAACAGCCTAGCAACCACCTAAAGCACCCTATCCACATCCTAGAAAGCTCCCTACTGTTTGCATTTGCATGCACTAGTAATTCCTTGAAAGTACGTTCTCCAGTTGATATTAATTATTATTGTTAACTCAGTCAGAATATTCACCTGTTGCTGCAGGATGCAGATTGCAGTGCAGCCGGCTCAAAACTCCTCTGTAGAATCAGGGCAGGTGAGCCGTTCTCCTGAATATGGACCGTGGCTGCATTCACACTCTGCAAAACACCCAACTTCAGCATTCACAACTCAACTCAAACCACACATTGTGACCTTATTCACATTGTTCAATACACTATTTTAACATTCACAACTCAACTCAGACAAAACCCCACGCACCACACACACACTGAATGTGCTGAGCATGCTGATGGATTATTCCCTTGGTGAATCTTACCTTCAGGATGCTCACAAAGTTCATTTTAGCCACGCGTAGGAAGTGGCAGTCATGCTCCCGAGGCATGATGATTGAGGCGTCCTGAGGTCTTCTGTTCTTCATGTTATTTCTCTCCTTAGTAATCCTACCCTGCAGAGGAAAAACATACAGAATGGTTAAGCTCCTCACTTAAAGAACCTTCACTGCTAACATTTTTTCTCCAACAAACATTTAACATGTTTTTTTTTAAGTGTCATTTTTTTATAGTGTCATATTCAATTAATTCAATCAGATAAATTTAACCAGTGGACTTTTCCAATGGACTTCGGCTTACCTGGCAGTTGGAAATCACAGTAGATGGGCCCTTCCAGATAATGAAGTTGGACGCCCCATTGACACCCAGATTGATCACTGAAACACAACCATTGGTCATCGTCTTGCTTTACTGTGTCTATCCAACAAATTTATTCTACTTTGTGGCTTTGGCACAACATATCAAAGTTCACAATAGTTTTCTTGAAGTAAGGTACAATCCATTATGCTATCTGAATGGTGTTGAATAGTGTGATATTCACACTTACAGACAGTGCCAATGCTGATTTTAGTTTCAAGGACCAGCACAGCAGCCAGTTCCTTGCGGATCTATAAAGACCAATAGGACACATGTTAACAGTTGAACAGGTCTTTAGACTATATTCACTCCGAGTGGGGTTTATATTTCCTTTTGCCTGACCTTTTCCGCCTTGAATGCTCTCCTCAGGTTTTGTAGTTGGATCTCCATCAGGTGTGCCTCTCTCATATTTTTCATTTCGCCTCTCATATCATTTTTTGCCTGCTGTTGCAGAGCTCTTGCTAAGGCCATATTGGTATCCTCCACGCCTTCCCCTCTCGCTGCCTTGTCTTGAACAAGGTCTGGGGTTGGCTGGATAGCTTTCTGTTGAAGCTTGCGCTTGTTCTCCATCTCAATGTGAAATCGGGCCAGTTCCCTCTGGCGCCATGTCTCCTGATGGATTCTTGCTCTTTCGAGCATTTCAATATATTCAGGGTCATCCTCCACTACTTCTGCTACCCTGAGGCAGCAGAAGAAGCGCAGCGCTCTCTTCAAACGTGGCATCTCCACCACAGTGTTCAAAGAGACTGAGGTCAACCTAGAACTTTGGTGAAAATCACTCTATTTTATATTATGATGTCATTGAGTTTTCTCTATTGCATCATTAGAAATTATACACAGACTGTGTCTGCATGGTTACAGTAACTATGCAAATGTAAATAAAACAGGATAGAATATTCAAGTCTAAGCTAGAATGTTAAGGTGTTCTCAGAAGCTTATGATGCAACACTCTAAAGAGCTTTTGTATTGAATACAAACACTGACCAAGATATATTCAAGATTGTCTTTATTACATCTCATTTAAGTGTTGAGAGAGAGAAAGAGAGAGAGTTTGTGTGTGTGTGTGCGTGTGTGTGTGTGTGTGTGAGAGAGAGAGGAAAAATACTGTAGGCTGTAGTGAAAAGACTGAAGGCAAAGGCTTAGATTGTCATTGTTTCAGTGTTCAGAAGCCTTGTCGCTTGGTGGAAAAAACTGTTCCGGAGTCTGGTGGTCCGAGCCTTAAGACTATGATATCGATTGCCAGATGGTAGCAGCTGAAACAGTCCATGACTAATATGGCTGGAATCCTTACTGATTCTTTTTTAGAACAACATAACACGTTGCAATGGGAGCAAATGTGAATAGTTCCCATCTGCATTAAGTGTGAATGTCACATAGTGTCACAATATGAACTTTTCAATGATCTTCTGTATCAGCGTATGAGGGCTCAACTCTGGTCTGGTCTCAACTCTGCACCCCCCTCCTTCAAAAATAGAACATGGAACTTAACAAATGTTTGTGCCTCTCACTTAACTTTTACCCTTTCTGACTGTATGCTGACTTCAGCAGGAAGATGAAGAGGAACATTAGGGTGCAAAGAAAGTGAAACAGCAGTACTGTAGAGTTGACTGTTTGGTCCAAGGGTTCAAGTGGGAACATGTGCTTCACTTTAGTAGTTAACTGACAGGAGCAAAAATACTGTAGATCAAAGTCTGGATGTGACCTGTA
>PYXC01001055.1:5000-20000 GCA_015244755.2 Tenualosa ilisha
ACTGAGGTGGGGAGGAGGTTTGGCCACAGCCCCACAGTGATGAAACAGCACAGACCTCAAGAGGACACACTGCCTCTCTGCTGCTCTGCCTCTCTACTGAGGTCATTTACAGAGACGCTCAATTCTGCGTTTCCTCCCAAAACTGATGAGCACCAAAGACAAAGGCAGAATCCCAATGCCCTCCCTTCATAAGAGGATGATTGATACCAGTAAGAGACTGAGGGTTCAGGCTTACTGAGGCCATAACTCGTAAATGGTGTGTGTAGTGTTTGTTTTCTTATCCGAGAGCCGTGTGTGTGTTGGTTGTGTTGACATGAGGGAAGGTGCCAACCTCACCTTTGGGTGTCCGGGAGGTGAACTCTGAGTCAAAGTAGAAAGTGTCGTCGGGTCTGGCCACGGCTGGCTTGAATGGTGGTTTGACCTCTCGTCTGAACAGTTTCTGTGAGGAAAGGTCAAAGAAGATCAAGGAAGGTCAAGGAAGGTCACCACCACACATCATAGCTGCCAGCAGCAGCAAGAAAGACATCACGCATGTCACTGATCCTCACGACGATGCTTGTGTGTATGTGTGTGTGTGTGAGACTCACATTCCAGTCGATAGTGGAAAAGAAACTGTGACGCTTGAGTTCCTCTGCACCATCAGGCCCAGATGCTGCATAGAGAGAGAGAGGGATATAGAGAGAGAGGGAGGGGGAGGGAGGGAGAGAGAGTGAATTATTTGCTTTGGCAATATGAGTGCTCTTGTCGTGCCAATAAAGCACTTTAAATGTGTGTGTGAGAGCCAGACTGTGGCACAGTAGTGGTGGTTTGATTAGGACGTCTTACAGGATGGGTGGATTCACAGCTGTGCTACTGAGTTCATAACATTTACTTGAATGCGATTTGCATATGGAAGTGAGCTGGTCAGCTTCACGCCCTCGGACAGAAACCAGAATGTGTGTGTGTGTGTGTGTGTGTGTGTGTGTGTTTCTCACCCAGTCTGTTTGCGGGGTTCCTCTTGAAGAGTGCTCTCAGGAGACTCTGGGCCTCAGCACTCAGAAACTGCGGCATTCCCAACCGAGCCCTGCAGAGATAGAGAGGGAGATGGAGGGAAAGAGAGAGAGAGAGAGATGGTGTGTGTGAGTGGGTGGAGTGAGGGAAAGATAAGAAAGATGAAAGGAGTGATTACGGGAGAGAGTGAGAGAAAGAGAGAGAGTGAGGACATCAGAACATTACAGTATAATTCTAGTGTGTGTGTGTGTGTGTGTGTGTGTGTGTGTTTAGTATACTGTCCGCCTGGTCTCTCTGTCTCCTGCCTGCTTTGGTCATGAGTGAATGTGAAGAGCGGGGAGGAGACGTGAGAAGGGGAAGAAGGGAGGAGGGATGGACAAGAGCCTGTTTTTCCCTCCAAGCCTTAAATGATGGATGCAAGCTCTATTCACTGGCCTATTCTCCACAAAGCCCTTCCTTGAAGGTGCTTGACGTGTGTCAAAATCACCATGGAAACAGGACGTCTGTCATGCGTTTCCTAGATTGACCTGTGCAGAGTGTGCTACTACATGCCACTACAAGCCACTAGATGGCGCTTAGGCTCCTCTTACTTGAGGATCAGGTTCATGGTCTCCTTGCGATCCTTCCCTTGGAACGGCAGCGATCCTGTCAGCATCTCAAACTACCAGAGACAGAAACACAATTCAGTTGAGTAAGCTTTAATGGTGTGACTGAATACAATATTGCCAAAGCATTAGGAAGCAAAACATAATGACTAAAACAAGTATATGTCCAAATCTATAGTAAGTGACTATAGGAACGCTTCTCACATACACACCACATTATGAGTCACCTTTTTAAGGCAACACTATAGAACAATTCACTAGTCACTTTTTATCAGACTATTTGCTTTGGCATCTTCAGACTATTTATCATCTTCAGATTCATTTGGATGACATTCAGCATTAGTCCCATCTGCCATCCAGATTATGCATTTATGCCCCTCTGGGTGTAGGTTATGCACTTATGCCCCGCTGGGTGCAGGTTATGCCCTTATGGCCCTCTGGGTGTAGGTTATGCACTTATGCCCCTCTGGGTGCAGAGAAGGAAACGTCCAGAAGATCAGCATGACACTGCTAACTATAATAAAGTAGAGGTTTAGGAGTGTTTCAAAGGCCCACATAAAAGTTTAGGTCTGGTTTAGGAGTGTTTCAAAGGCCCACATAAAAGTTTAGGTCTGGTTTAGGAGTGTTTAGAAGGCCCTTATAAAAGTTTAGGTCTGGTTTAGGAGTGTTTAGAAGGCCCTCATAAAAGTTTAGGTCTGGTTTAGGAGTGTTTAGAAGGCCCTCATAAAAGTTTAGATTTGGTTTAGGAGTGTTTCAAAGGCCCACATAAAAGTTTAGGTCTGGTTTAGGAGTGTTTAGAAGGCCCTCATAAAAGTTTAGATTTGGTTTAGGAGTGTTTCAAAGGCCCACATAAAAGTTTAGGTCTGGTTTAGGAGTGTTTAGAAGGCCCTCATAAAAGTTTAGATCTGGTTTAGGAGTGTTTCAAAGGCCCACATAAAAGTTTAGGTCTGGTTTAGGAGTGTTTCGAAGGCCCACATAAAAGTTTAGGTCTGGTTTAGGAGTGTTTCAAAGGCCCACATAAAAGTTTAGGTCTGGTTTAGGAGTGTTTAGAAGGCCCTCATAAAAGTTTAGGTCTGGTTTAGGAGTGTTTCGAAGGCCCTCATAAAGGTAATAGTAAGGTGCCAGTGGAGGTTTGGGAGTGTTTGGAAGGTCTTGTAGCTAGTCTCACACCACAACTTTGATGTACAGACTATATGAGTGGATGTTAGATACAGACTATATCTGTGGATTACAGACAGACTATATGAGTGATTTCAGACACAGACTGATTGAGTGACACTTCACACTCATACTGATTGTATAATCTGCTCAGTGTAAGAGCAGTCATTAGAGACACTGCTAGCATACTCAGAGAGAAACATGAGGCCAATCAGAGAGACTTGTGTTCACATGCTGACTGAGTCTATTCAACCAGACAGACTGATAAGCACTCAGAGGAAACATGTAGTGGTCACTACTATAGGAGCCTGATGCCAATTAAGCCTGGTGGCTGATTAGCGGTTTTGTTAAACGGCCTAAACTTAAGTGCACTTACCATCAGTACCCCATATGACCACCAGTCAGCGCTGTGGTTGTGGCCTTGCCGGTTCACCACCTCAGGAGCCATGTACTCTACGGTACCACAGAAGGAGAAAGCCTTCTTCTGGTGATCAATGGCCTCCTTACACAAACCAAAATCTGCAACCAGTGTAAGAGAATGAGGGAGGGAGAGGGAGAGGGAGAGGGAGGGAGAGATGGAGGGAGAGAGAGGAAGAACAGGACAAAAACAAGGAGTCAATAACTTCCAGATCTTTTGGAAAAACAGTCCAGCTGCACCACCATCACAGGTGTTTAAAACGCTGCTGTGTTAAAGAGCACAGGCTGGCGTCTGCTGAGAGCCCTGGAGGTAAGGTCACCTCTGGTGGAGGCGGCGCTCAGTGCCAGGCACAGGGCTGAGCAGATGGGTAAATCATTAACCTGGACACCATTGGGCTGCTACTGAGCGTGCTCAGTTATCACTCCAGGTGCGGGAGGCTGATAAGGCAATCAGTAGCAGCACAATCATCATTCACTGCCTAACATTAAGGACCTGAAGTGTGCCTGAGTGTGTGTGTGTGTGTGTGTGTGTGTGTGTGTGTGTGTGTGTGTGTGTGTGTGTGTGTGTGTGTGTAAAATTGTTAAACATTATGTTACAGGTCAGTGACTCCCTCACTAACACTAACGACCTTGGTGCAGAGGAAGGGGGCAACACAAAGTGCCTTACAGCACACACAACAGGACATTACAAGACACACTCACATGGGATTGTGTGTGAGTGAATGAGTGAGTGTGAGAGTGTGTGTGTGTGTGTGTGTGTGTGTGTGTGTGTGTGTGTGTGTGTGTGTGTGTCTCATTACCTGTGAGCTTGATGTGTCCCTCTTCATCCAGCAGAATGCTAAAAAAGATGAGAGCAGCCTTCAGTAAATCCATTACAGAGCGCACACACACACACACACACACACACACACACACACACCACACACATCACACACACACACACACACACACACACACACACAGGCTGTGAATCAGTAGACAGCAGAGCACAATCAGAATGTTGCCTCATGTACTGAGTAGTGTCTCTAGTGCACATTTTCACTCTTGTTTGTTTGTTTGTTTGTTGTGTTGTGTACAGAAACTGCTTTCTCTAGCCACCCTTGATTTCCTTAGTCGATCTAAGACACAACAGCAAACACACACACACACACACACACACACACACACACACACACACACAGGCCAAAACGCTGATCATTGCTAGGGATGCACCGATCCGACGTTTTTAGTTCTGATACTGATTCTGGTGCATGGGGTTTGCATATTGGTCGATACCCGATACTGATCCAATATCCCCACTGAATTAGGAGACAGGCTAACTGGGCTTTATTTTACAAGCCAAGACAACAGAGAGGAGAATAACAGACATAAATGTAATAACTGGTTATTTAGAATATAATTATAAAATAAACAGGTGTGTGTCCGTGTCATTACATTGTATTTGATGTTTGTAGGCCTGGGTCTAATTAGGCGCCTGTCACTTCAAATCTCTCAGCATGAACCCAACACTACAGGACTTAGGTGAAACAAACTCTGTTTCTATGCAAGGTGCTGGTGGAAATCCGTAGGCTGCGGCAGATGGGGATTATGGTTTCTATTGCATCAGTTTAAATACATATTCATGAACAACTTAAGAGGAATCTTCATTGGATTAAAGGAGAGATGTGTTTATTGGATTAAAGGAGAGATGTGTCTTATTGGATTAGAGGAGAGATGTGTCTTATTGGATTAGAGGAGAGATGTGTCTTATTGGATTAAAGGAGAGATGTGTTTATTGGATTAGAGGAGAGATGTGTTTATTGGATTAAAGGAGAGATGTGTTTATTGGATTAGAGGAGAGATGTGTTTATTGGATTAAAGGAGAGATGTGTTTATTGGATTAAAGGAGAGATGTGTCTTGCAATAATGCCATTTTTGTTTTCCTTTTGGTTAGTGACCTTAGGCTGCTACATTACCGACAAGCAGATTCAACATGAGTTTGCTGACAGGAACCAATCAGGTTAAATATTTGCAGATTGTTCATTAAAACTTAGAGTAAATGATCTTAAGTTTATGGTAACTTTATTGATAGCACACAAATCTGTGTGTTCACACCTTAAAGCTGCACCTCGCTGACATGCTAATACCATGTCTTTGCTAGCTGAGCGCATAGTAACAGTAGTGCACAGTAGTGTAGTGGGCTCATTGGGATTGGCACATGACTCGGCTCATTTCCCCAATACTGATATATATATATATATATATATATATATATATATATATATATGTGCCGATATCTGACCCAACATTAGTAGTTATATATATATATATGTGCCGATATCTGACCAAACATTAGTAGTTATATATATATGTGCGATATCTGACCCAAACATTAGTAGTTATATATATATATATGTGCCGATATCTGACCCAAACATTAGTAGTTATATATATATATATGTGCCGATATCTGACCCAAACATTAGTAGTTATATATATATGTGCCGATATCTGACCCAAACATTAGTAGTTATATATATATGTACCGATATCTGACCCAAACATTAGTAGTTATATATATATGTGCCGATATCTGACCCAAACATTAGTAGTTATATATATATATGTGCCGATATCTGACCCAAACATTAGTAGTTATATATATATATATGTGCCGATATCTGACCCAAACATTAGTAGTTATATATATATATATGTACCGATATCTGACCCAAACATTAGTAGTTATATATATATGTGCCGATATCTGACCCAAACATTAGTAGTTATATATATATATATGTGCCGATATCTGACCCAAACATTAGTAGTTATATATATATATATGTACCGATATCTGACCCAAACATTAGTAGTTATATATATATGTGCCGATATCTGACCCAAACATTAGTAGTTATATATATATATATGTACCGATATCTGACCCAAACATTAGTAGTTATATATATATGTGCCGATATCTGACCCAAACATTAGTAGTTATATATATATATATGTGCCGATATCTGACCCAAACATTAGTAGTTATATATATATGTGCCGATATCTGACCCAAACATTAGTAGTTATATATATATGTACCGATATCTGACCCAAACATTAGTAGTTATATATATATGTGCCGATATCTGACCCAAACATTAGTAGTGCACAGTAGTGCAGTGGGGTTGTTGCGTTCATTAGAAAACTGATCGGCCCATAAAAGCCCACTCTCTTACGGGCCTCGATGATGTAATACCAGCACAGTGGCAATGCATTGTGGGACTTGAAGTGTTAACGGTGCATACAAAACACCACTGGGCCAGTTGTAATAGACATTAGATATTGTCTGGGGGCCAAATAGAATGACGTGGCTCACGGGCCTTGAGTCTGACAGGTGTGCCTTAGTGCATCTGGGCTGAAGCAGCACTGCAGGTCCTGTGGTGTGATGGAGGAAGCTGGGGCTGCCTAGCGATGGTTGCTAAGCAGTGAGAGCATTGAGAAGCAGTGGGTCTAGTGTGCACTTTTGTGGACAGCAAATTGCCTCAGTAGCACACTGATCAGAGTGTGTGT
Source organism: Tenualosa ilisha (assembly GCA_015244755.2). Classification (NCBI taxonomy): domain Eukaryota; kingdom Metazoa; phylum Chordata; class Actinopteri; order Clupeiformes; family Clupeidae; genus Tenualosa; species Tenualosa ilisha. The sequence continues at coordinate 11,726 of PYXC01001055.1, forward strand.
GTGAGTGAGTGAGAGTGTGATTCTGTGTTGAGAATGGCCAAAAGGACCTGCTTGGATGAGCACTTTCTTCTTTCCCAGAAGTCTTTGCCCTGAGCACCCCCCCCCCCCCAACCTTAATTAACGACAGAAGGTTTAATTGAGCATCAAGGCTACTGATCCCCCGCCCCCACACACACACTCGGCGCTCTGATGAAAAGCTCCCCCTCTCTCTGAGCTCAGGTCACAAGAGGCCACGTGTGATGAAGGGAAGAGAGAAACACTAAAAAGCCTCTTTAGATTCACATCTTGTATCGGCCCCAACTACTCAGGACACCACATGAACAAGCTGCTCAAACTGTTTATTCACTCTTAACTGTGAGCCATTCATAATCCCACCTCGGCTAATGGATCTGCAGTGTGTGTGTGTGTGTGTGTGCTCCATTTTGGTCAGGTCTCTTACTTCTCAGGCTTGAGGTCTCTGTAGATGATGCCCAGACTGTGCAGATGGTCCAACCCTAACGCCAGCTCTGCCAGGTAGAATTTCACATCTTCCTCTGTGAACATCACCTGAGGAACACACGTACACACACACACACACTTTTCTCTTAGTATTTTACTTTTGTCTATTTTTGATTGACTTTTGTACTTGAATACGATATAGAATGAGCACTGACACTATGAACCCATTGCACCACTCCTTTAACAGGTCACTACCCAACTCTACTGTGATGGCACACAACTGATCTCCTTTAACAGGTCACTACCCAACTCTACTGTGATGGCACACAACTGGTCTCCTTTAACATGTTACTACCCAACTCTACTGTGATGGCACACAACTGGTCTCCTTTAACATGTTACTACCCAACTCTACTGTGATGGCACACAACTGGTCTCCTTTAACATGTTACTACCCAACTCTACTGTGATGGCACACAACTGATCTCCTCCTTTAACATGTTACTACCCAACTCTACTGTGATTGCACACCACTGATCTCCCCCTTTAACATGTTACTACCCAACTCTACTGTGATGGCACACAACTGGTCTCCTCCTTTAACAGGTCACTACCCAACTCTACTGTGATGGCACACAACTGATCTCCTTTAACATGTTACTACCCAACTCTACTGTGATGGCACACAACTGATCTCCTCCTTTAACATGTTACTACCCAACTCTACTGTGATTGCACACCACTGATCTCCCCCTTTAACATGTTACTACCCAACTCTACTGTGATTGCACACCACTAATCTCCCCCTTTAACATGTTACTACCCAACTCTACTGTGATGGCACACAACTGATCTCCTTTAACATGTTACTACCCAACTCTACTGTGATGGCACACAACTGATCTCCTTTAACATGTTACTACCCAACTCTACTGTGATGGCACACAACTGATCTCCTTTAACATGTTACTACCCAACTGGTAAGGAACTGCAATGTGGCATCAGTAACCATGGCATTAATAAAGATGCATTTACTATGGCCACCCATGGCACTCAGGTGCACCACAGCCAGACACACACACATTCTCTCTAGAGGGCATGATTTAGGCTCCAGTGGAGTTACAGTAAAATAATGTTACTTCCATGTGTGTGTGTGTGTGTGTGTGTGTGTGTGTGTGTGTGTGTGTGTGTTACTCAACCTCCTTGGAGAGACGTGTGAAGAGATCCCCTCCTCTGAGGAAGTCCAGAATAAGATAGAGCTTTCCCTCTGTCTGGAAGGCTGTGGAACGAACACACACACACACACACACACACACACACACACACACACACGAAAGAGAGAGCATTCCTTATCAGAAATACAACACCTATTCTACCAAACAGCTCTGCTGAGTGTGAAACAGACACAAAGAGCACAGCCAAGGAATGAAGCACTCACTCCGTCAATTATGATTCAGTGCCAACAGACACGGGTTAATAGCTTTCAGATCACTGGTGTCAATTCATCATGGTGACACACACACACACACACACACACACAAACGCATACACACACACGCTAAACTCTACTCACCATAGTGGAGTTTCACCACAAAAGGGTGGTTGACATCTGCCAGAATGTTCCGCTCCATTTTGGTCCGAACCCGGTCTCTCACTGTGAACCACAAGACACACACACACACACACACACACACACAAAAGCACAGACAGACAGACAAACACAATTGGCCCATTATTACTCAGACACTGTGTTTTATCAATAATTATTCAGACCCTGTGTTTTATCAATAATTACTCAGACCCTGTGTTTTATCAATAATTACTCAGACCCTGTGTTTTATCAATAATTACTCAGACCCTGTGTTTTATCAATAATTACTCAGACCCTGTGTTTTATCAATAATTACTCAGACCCTGTGTTTTATCAATAATTACTCAGACCCTGTGTTTTATCAATAATTACTCAGACCCTGTGTTTTATCAATAATTACTCAGACCCTGTGTTTTATCAATAATTACTCAGACCCTGTGTTTTATCAATAATTACTCAGACCCTGTGTTTTATCAATAATTACTCAGACCCTGTGTTTTATCAATAATTACTCAGACCCTGTGTTTTATCAATAATTACTCAGACCCTGTGTTTTATCAATAATTACTCAGACCCTGTGTTTTCCGTACACATAACGGAACCCCCATTAGCAGAAGTACTGATGTGTCTCCACTAGTCAGCTGCTGAGCAAAGGACTTTTCAGGAGCGGATTGGACTGGACATCAAAGGGACCCAGCAGCACCATGAACACTGGGCTCCTTTTAGATGAGTTAACACACACACACACACACACACACACACACACACACACACACACACACACCACATCTCGGGGACTATTTCCATCCCATTCTGTTTAGTGGAGAAGGGGACGGTGTATGTTCAATGAACACATGTGCGCGCACGTGATCCACACTGCAGAGTCAACAGTATTTTAACATAACAGTATTTTGTAAGCATCTAGTTTCACACATGGAGGTTACTTTGGTCACACACACACACACACACACACACACACACTACATGTTCACAGAATTCACAGAGAAAAAACATACAATATGGGGGTTTCCATATTGATCAATATCAGCGTTTTGGCCCGTGTGTGTGTGTGTGTGTGTGTGTGTGTGTGTGTGTGTGTGTGTGTGTGTGTAATGCTCCTCCTCGTCACCACTGGTAGTGCACATAACCTCTTGGGCATGTTGTTCCCCGTTCTATGCACTTCCTTCGGAGAACGCCTACAACGGTGCCAAACCACATGGCCGGGCCCTGCTCCGCTCAGAACCACTGCTGCTGCCGCTGCTGCTAGTGTGTGTGTGTGTGTGTGTGTGTGCGTGTGTGTGTGTGCGTGTGTGCGTGCGTGTCTTTGTTTTTGTTGTTTTGGCTGAGGGAGGAGTCGATCAGAACAGAGCAGAGAGCAGTGAGGTGACAAACACAGGAAGAGGCTGTGGCCACACCAGCACAGAACCGTTGCCACGGTTATCAGCTCTTTGATCGTAAACAACCCCCCGGACAAGTCGGCCTCGAGGAGCAGCCAATCAGAGTGAGGACAGGACATTCTTATGTGGCTGCTGACATCACACTAGGCCAATGAGGAGACAATGAGGGCGGGTCGTTTGTCATTTGAATGCAGGATATGTGTGGTGGGGTGTGATGAGAAATGTAGTCAGGAGGAAGTGTGTGTGTGTGTGTGTATGTATATGTGTGTGTACATGTAAGGAGAGGTGACAGGTGTTGAGGCAAGCACAGTGGAGTAGTGAGAGAGGAACAGAGAGGGGAGAGGCAAAGAGAGGGGGATGAGTGTGTGTTTGTTTGTACCTTTCAGTGTGGCCTTCTTGAGCACTTTCATAGCATACAGCTGGTTGTTGTCAGGTGGGGTCACCTTCCGCACGAGGAACACCTGCAAGAGACATTAAAACACACCACCGATGAGAGCTGGGGTCAAAGGTCAAGGTGACAAACCTGGGAGAGCAAACTACTCCTAACTACCACTCAACTATTGTAGCACAGAGTACACAGCACAGTCAAACACACCAGGAGTCTTATTCACTCCAATATACCATCGACTGACTGTACCAAATAGAAACCCCACTATAAGTGTTATCATGGTATCAAGCAGGAACAGACTCTAAATCAATAGTGTGTGTGTGCTGAGGGAGAGAGGAGTAATTCAACTGCTGCGACTGGCGTCACACAAATGAGGCGTTTCTAAGAATTAATAAGCGGTGTGAAAGGAGACGACAGGCAGAAACACAGATTATGAGATTATAAAATTATGAGCTGAGTGCAGAGACGCTCAGTGTCAAACTTAATCCAAGCATGCAACAGCAAAAGCATTCAGTGGCATCAAACAGTACAGCACAGCTCAGCACAGCAGATCTCAATCATCTCTGCACGCCTGATAGCATTAACACTGATGAGAAAAATGGATTCATGAAATGCTTTAAGAGTGAGTGAGTGAGTGTGTGTGAGTGAGTGAGTGAGTGAGAGTGAGTGTGTGTGAGTGAGTGAGAGTGAGTGTGTGTGAGTGAGTGTGTGAGTGAGTGAGTGAGTGAGTGAGTGAGTGAGTGAGTGAGTGAGTGAGTGAGTGAGTGAGTGAGTGTGAGTGAGTGAGAGTGAGTGAGAGTGAGTGAGTGTGAGTGAGTGAGAGTGAGTGAGAGTGAGTGAGAGTGAGTGCATGTGTGTGAGTGCGTGTGTGAGGGAGCGTTTATGTCCACTCTGCAGTAGAGTAATTCTTTGTACAGCTGAAACCCCAAGCTAAAAACAGAATGTGTTTTTACGGTAAACGCTTTACATGCAAAGCCACATTAGCGGCTCATTTGATTACCACATGTTCAGAGGCAGAGAGCACATGGTTTCCATGGTAACCTGGTTTATTAAAATGATGCAGAGTTATCATATGCAAGGCCTGTGACTGAGCAACCTCCCCTCTTGCCTATCTGATGCAGAGCGGACAGAAGCAGCTCTCTCCTGCTGCAGACCTGAGATCAGCCCTCACAGTCCAGCCAGCGCTCCAATTCTCTCCTGCTGCAGACCTGAGATCAGCCCTCTCAGTCAAGCCAGCGCTCCAATTCTCTCCTGCTGCAGACCTGAGATCAGCCCTCTCAGTCAAGCCAGCACTCCAATTCTCTCCTGCTGCAGACCTGAGATCAGCCCTCACAGTCCAGCCAGCGCTCCAATTCTCTCCTGCTGCAGACCTGAGATCAGCCCTCTCAGTCCAGCCAGCGCTCCAACCTGCCACCTCACAGTAACCTCACCTCAGGAGGTGACCTCTAGTCACCTGACCAAAGAGCTCAGGCTTCCAGTTACAAAGCCGTTTTACACACACACACACACACACACACACACACACACACACACACACACTATCTGCTGCTGCTGAAGGTGGTGATGATGGCAGAGATAGAGTGACGTGGAGTGATGTAGACTAACTCACTCCTGTCTCCTCTTTATCAGTGACGCTGACACACACAGAAGCCCCTGGTGACCCCCCCCCCCCCCCCCCCCCCCGAGGCAGGGTTGGTCTTACCTTGCCAAAGGAGCCCTGGCCCAGCACCTTCAGCAGTTCAAAGTGCGAGGCGTCGGCCTTCTCCGAGCCCTCCTTGACCACGTGCGTGATGTTGATCTCCTTGATGTTGTCATCCTCCTGGAAATGATGTAAGATTACACAGAAAAGATGAAGACACACAGTCAATTCTTGTGTGTGTGTGTATAAAGACAACAGCACACACCCTCAGAGGAAGGCATGTGTGTACAGATTAATGAAGCGCTCAGACGCCCCCACCACACACACACTTCACACTCTGCCACACACACATTCTCACACACACTCCATTTATTAAACATTTGTTCACAGATACACACACACCCATGGCCAGTCTTAGTCTTCTACATGTGTTCAGTTCTCACACACACACCCTCTCTTGTTATGACTACCTGTGGGAACAGAGGCCGTGTGAACTTCCTCCTGTCATCTAAACTCACATCACTGTAAACACACACACACACACACACACACACACACACACACACACACACACACACACACACACACACACACACACGGCCAGGAAGATCCTTGAAAAGAGGAAGAAAAAGGGTTGTCTGGTGGATGTGAATGAGGGGTGATGTGTGGGAGTGTGTGTGTGTGTGTGTATGTGTGTGTGTCACAAGAGAGACATAGCAAAAGAAAACATCAGCAGGCTGGACAGAGAACCTGTGAGAACCACGACCCACAGAGACCAGTTCCACCCCGCAGATAACTCGGGCAGACACACACACACACACACACACACACACACACAAACAAATAAACAAACACACACACACAGACAAAAAACACACACACAAACAAACACACACACACAAGAAAAGACAAAAAAGAGATGTAGAGAAAGAAAGAAAAGAGAGTAAAGAGAAGGAGAAAAAGAAAGAAAGAGATAGAGAAAAAGAAAGAAAAGAAATGAAGAAAAAGAAAGGAAGAGAGAGAAAAGAGGAGGAAGGAGAAAAAGAAGTTTCAGCTGAAGTGGACTCAAATGTGAAGCTGAGAAACTAAGACGTGCTAAAAGCATTAGATGTGTCTTTCAACCACACTAGTAACCAGTGTGTGTGTGTGTGTGTGTGTGTGTGTGTGTGTGTTATTGTACATGGGTATGAATGTGGAGGTGGACTTAGTGACTGGTATACACACACACATACGTATGTGGAGGGCGTCATCACACACGGGCATCATCTACAGTAAGTGATGCTGCCGCTGGCACTGACACACACACACACACACACACAAATCTACAGTAAGTGATGCTGTGGCTATAATTCACTCACAGGCTTCCGCCCATGAAGGAAATAAACTGCATTTCACATGGGTGGGAGTGTGTGTGTGTGTGTGTGGTGGGGGGGGGCGGAGAGAGAGAGAGAGAGAGAGAGAGAGAGAGGGGCAAAGGAAGGGAGGGAGCGAGGGAGGGAGGGAGAGAGAGAGAGAGAGAGAGAGAGACAGACAATGCTGTTTGAATGCAAATTGACTCCTCACATCTACTGAGTCTTGACATTTTTTACCTCCTAGCCGCTTTTCATCTGTGGTGACAACATGCCTGTGTGTGTGTGTGTGTGTGTGTGTGTGTGTGTGTGTGGGTGTGGGTGTGTGTGCGTGTGTGTCACTGAGTGAGTGAGTGAATTAAGCCAGGACTTGTACCAGGATGGATAGACAGATAGACAGATAGATGGATAGATGGATAGATAGATAGATAAATGGATAGATAGATAGATAAATGGATAGATAGATAGATAGTCAAAAAGATGTTTTTCGTTTGTTTGCCATAACCTGACCGACTCAAATTCAGCCCCATCAGAAAAAAATATTGATCTTTTTTGCCGACTTGCAGACTACTAGCTGTTATATTGCAACACCTGGCAATTAGTGCAGCATAGAGACAGATAAGCATGTCACACACACACACACACACACACACACACACACACACACACACACACACACAACCAGCTCACTTAGAGAAACCACCACACACACACAAAATGATGTCTAGGACTCCGGAAGCATTATGGCCCTTCACGTGCGTATGATGACTCATCAACTCTCCCTGTTAGTCTCCTGCATTTAGGCCAGCTCCAACCTACCACACACACACACACACACACACACACACACACACACACACACACACACACACACACACACACACACACACACTCTCCAAAGACTGAAAACTGTAGCTGACTGCCTTTCCAGCAGCAGTAGCACACACACACACACACACACAGATGCAGAGAGGGGTCATGTGACCTGCTGAAACACCTCTGAGCTGCTTCTGCTAGAGTGATGTCATCAAGCCCTCCTGTCCTCAGGACCTCTAACATCATCCAGGGGATTTCTGATGGCAATGAGAGAGTTAACAAGCTAACAAACAACAAACTTCCAAAACCCCAAATCACCTCAGATCCACACCAGCCGACGGTGGGATTCTTCACGGATGTTTCTGGCTGACGTCATGCAGCAAGTGGTTTGTTTCCCAAGGGAATTGAGCATCTGCACCAGATCACTACACACCACTTGGGATATGAGGCCACTTCAGAGGCCCACAAACAGCATGACCACTTACAGAACAGCAGACACATCTGTGTGTTACATTTTAAAAGTAACACTTTATATTCGCACACACAGATCCGCCATTAACAAGCTGCTTATTAACATGCCAATTAATAGCATACTAACCATCTGTGAGTCACTATAAATCACTTATTAATACCTTATTCTGCATGACGTTATTCTAC
>PYXC01001055.1:32500-34487 GCA_015244755.2 Tenualosa ilisha
GAGAGAGAGAGTGACAGAGAGAGGAGTGACAGAGAGGGAGTGACAGAGAGAGGAGAGGAGGAAAGAAAGATGGGGGGATGTGATAAGGAAAGAGAAAGGTGTCACATAGCTGGAAAAGATCCATGGTTGCTATGGAAACATGTCGCCGACCAATTGTCAGTTGAAAAAAAGACATGCACGCGCGCGTGCGCGCGTGCACACACACACACACACACACACACACACAACACACCACACACACACACACACACACACACACACACACACACACACACACACACACCACACACACACACACACACACACACACACACACACACACGGTACCAATCTGAGGCTGTGTGTAACTCATGTGCACTGGGGCTTTGCTGTGAATGGTGGGAAGCCCAAAGGTCTCTGAGCAGCTGTGCTGGTTGATGGAGGCCAAGCTGGGAATGTCCAGCGGCAGGTTTGACAGCAACACCATCCTTCTCCTTTAGATGAGCCAACAGCGGCCCCACTGACGAGCTTTGACTGGGATTACACACACTTGAAACCCCTGATCATACAGTAGTCACATGTCCTTTACACAGACACAGACAAACCGGTTATTAAAGGAGCATCAGGCAAGTCTGAGGTGTTTGACCTATGACCTACGGACCATGACCCCTCAGTCTCCCCATGAGGGTTCATTGAGCATAGAACTGGGAAATGAGTCTAAAACAGCACACATCCTGCCTACTGTCCTGTATTTAACATAAACAATGCTTGATTGTTCTGTATTGTTCCCAAAACTATTACACACACACACACACACACGCACGCTACACACCAAAACATTGCTTGATCGTTCTGTTTCGTGCCCAAAACTATTACAGATACACACACACACACACACACACTACACACCAAAACATTGCTTGATCGTTCTGTTTCGTTCCCAAAACTATTACAGATACGCACACACACACACACACACGCACACACACGCACCACACCAAAACATTGCCTGATCCTTCTGTTTCGTTCCCAAAACTATTACAGATACACACACACACACACACGCACACACACACGCTACACACCAAAACATTGCCTGATCCTTCTGTTTCGTTCCCAAAACTATTACAGATACACACACACACACACACACACACACACACACACACACACACACACACACACACACACACGCTACACACGCTACACACCAAAACATTGCTTGATCGTTCTGTTTCGCTACCAAAACTATTACAGATACACACACACACACATACACACACACACACACACACACACACACGCTACACACCAAAACATTGCTTGATTGTTCTGTTTCGTTCCCAAAACTATTTCCACCATGTTTCAATAACATCATGGAATGTTCAAATGCAAACTCAGTGATAACTGCTCCACCTTCAGTCTATGAATGTTCAACTGGACAGAAAGTGTCTGAGTCAGCTGCTGTAGGGCCACACTTGCTTGCACTCCACCACGCATAGGCAACGCAGTTTACCACCTCTGATAGTTTTCTTTATTAAGACACTCTTATTCCAAAGAAACTGAGTTGCATATTAAGTAAGCTAATATTGCACTCAGAAGTTGGATGTAAAATCTATTTTTCTTTTACAGGACATGGACTGCATTTCTGATCCATCTTTACAGTTATTCAAACTAAAGTGCATATTGTAGAGTTATATGCACACTGGTTATTAGGCCTAATGCACAATAGGTACACATTCCATGACTACTGGGTCTGCAGTACATGTTGCCAGTGGCATTGGCAGACTATGCATGTGGTCTTTTAAACTGCACAAACACAAGACAGACCAGGTGGGGATTTTGCATGGGCCCTACGAGACTAGGAAGAGAGAGAGAGCAAAAGAAAGAGTCTGAGTCAGTCAGTCAGTCAGTCAGTCAGTCAGTCAGTCAGTCAGTCTCTGTCTCTCTCTGTCTCTGTCTCTGTCTCTCTCTGTCTCTGTCTCTGTCTCTGTCTCTGTCTTCTCTC
>PYXC01001056.1:0-30571 GCA_015244755.2 Tenualosa ilisha
TTTTGAGAGGGGCGGTAAACAGAGATCTGTTAGAGATTTATTGCACCGAGTCTTAACAACAGTAAGGCTCTTCTAGTATTCGAAGAGCCTGAGTGAATGACTGGGCTCGACCATGAGAGCATGTTACTGGGGAAATGGATGGAAATGTCAGCACAAGGAGCAGAGAGCCAAAGGCCTTGCCTTTCTCACACTGCACGACTGTAGCCAGAGAACCACACACTATTTCTTCCCCCTCTAAATAACAGTGCGCACTCTCTCTTTCTCTTTCTTTTTGCTTCGCTCAATCTCTCCTTTCATCCACCCCTCTAAACATATCTTTTTTTCAGTCCCTCTCTTCCTCATTCTCTCTCTCTCTCTCTCCCTCCCTCTTTACCTTTTCTCTGTCTCTACTCTCTGTCTGTCTGTCTCTCTCTCTCTCTAAAAGAATGTAGTGCTCATTAAAGGAACTTCTTCACGCCGAACTTATCTTGTCCTGTTCAGCGCTACTTTTTTTGGGGGGGTGGGGGGTTACTACAGCCATGTAAACACACAAGCTTCTTCCCAACCCTTCTGCTTTCAAACAGCCAGACACCTCACAGACACCTCACCTATATGTAAATAAGCATGGTTTATGACACGTCCTGACGAGGAGCGACAGGATGCCAAGGCCAAGACTGAGCCAGATGGAAACTTGTTTGTAGGAGAAGGGTGGTGGTGGGGGTGGGGGTGCCTTGAAGGTTGGGTGCCTTTATTTGGAATGGCATTTTTGTTTTGTTGTTGTTTTGTCTTGCTTGGCTTCTCCTGTCAAATGTGTCAGAGTTGCAGTGATGATGTCGTTGTTGTTGAACACGACATTCCGACCAAAGCCATTTTGCTGCTCTCTCCCTCTCTTTCTCCTCTCAACGTTTGGCTAACCTAAACTCTAATCACGCCCTGATCAAAAGCAGGAGGTTGTAAACCGTCCAAACCAAGTCTCCTTTAGATAAACAGATTATACCAAATAGCTCTGAGGCTGAAAATTACATGCACACCCACCCAGAGAGAGAGAGAGAGAGATGAGAAAGCCTCAACACCACCAAAGGCATGCGACAAAAGAGTGTGGCCACACAGCTCGATGAGTTCTTCAGACAAAACTACGCTTCTCTAGAACCCGGTATGCTGACTCAGTGAGCCAAAGTACTTCCTCAAGAACAAGAAAATTAAAGGTGCCTTTCACTCACACCAAGAATTCCACAAATACCAGGGTCGGTCCTGAAAACCACACTTGGGGGTGGTCGAACCGCTGTGTAAGGTCCTCCCATCCTTGGTCAGCTAAGAACAACTTTACACAAAGGCGTTGCCTGCTCAAGACTACTCCTCACTGCCATACCTACCAGCAAACATGTGAGATTGCTGGGAAATGGATGTTAGGGAGAGTTCGGGCAGCATGGTTTTCGTGACATAGCTCAGTTTCACACGGTTTGCACCAACACAATGACTGACACCCACCGTAATTTCATTTTAAGCTACTTCCCTAAATCTGCATCTCAAGGGACCCCCAAAATTGACAAATTAAAGGAAGAAAAGACTTCACATTTCTTCTCCCTGTGTAAAGACGTGCTCTAATGCATAAATGAGAGAGTGAAAGCACTCCAACCCCTCCCCCCCCTCCAGGTCTTCTGTCGCGAAGCACTGATCTTACCCAGAGTTTGGTGTCATGATAGAAGGCATCAAGGAGCTTGACAATGTACTGGTGGTCACATGAGGCCAAGATGTCAATTTCCACGATGTAGTCCTCCAACTCCTCATCACATTTGGTCTCAATCACTTTGGCTGCAGCCAGGACCCCAGTCTCTTTGTTTTTGGCCTGCACAGAAAACAAAAAGAAAACATCACCTAAATATAGTCTTGCTCCTTTGAAATAAATTGAAATAATTAATAAAATTAAGCACATTGTGTTTAAGACTAAGATATCTAGTTACTATGTACATGTAATCTACAATGTGACCTACAGTATCTCCATATATAATAGTTCTGATGAAATAGACATCACTAGGTCTTGCTGATGTGTTGTGGCTCTTTCTGCATGTACTTTATTAATATGGAATTCAATGCACTGTTATTCAATTTCATACATCATTTGATATGCACACTGAAATATGTCCTTCATGCATCATATAAGTGAGACAGGAAAGGAGCCACATGGGACTCTAAAGTGTCTAAAAGTGCCAGCTCAAATGTGCGAAGGTCAAACCATGTTCATGGTGTCTGAAGTTTGAAATAGAAAATGTTAAACAACCTAGGTGGAGCCACATATTGTGGTTAACTGTGCATGACAATTTGAACGGAAATAAGAATTGCAGAAAAAAACAAACACACTATGTGGCCAAGATCAACTTCTGCTTTACAGCTGGAAAAAGAGCAACTCAACTTAACCTGTGAAACTGTGATGAACAAATCATACACGTAAATACTTTTTGCATTTTTTCCTTTTTTCTAGAGGAGACTGTATTGCACTCTATGTTTATAGTAAGACTTTCGGCAGTTGGTGGACTGAAAACTACAGAGTGTTGTGAACCTGTCATCTTAACTTCCTAGGGTCACACACACACCACCAAGCCATAAGACACTAAATGGAGTTGTGCTTCCAGAAAGGCTTCCAACACTAGCCGGTGTGTAATTAAAATCTTGCTTAACCACACTCACAGAGAAACAGGAAAGAACCTCCTCACCCCCTCACAGACATGACTGAACCGCTGCGGCCGAGAGTGAAGAGCAAGAACAGCATTTTGAAACCCAACTACTCACAGCAAGAGCCCTTAGAAAAGAACAACATGAACACTATCCTAGGGGCTGTTCAAAGGGAAAAGTCCAAACAAAAAAAACTATAGAACAGGTACGTTTTCTCACAAGTAAACCAAAGGCTTTGAGTCTGTGGTCTGAGTAGAATGTGACATTCCTCAGCTTGTCGCCGGGTACTGGTGAACTTTCTATTTTGGCAACATGTGAACTTGATAAAATGGCGTCACAGAGTGGGGAAAAAAGTGCACTGTGAGAAAAGGAGTGAAGGAAGAGAGAAAGAGGCATAAGAGGTAGACAGGGAAGGCAAGAACAGGAGTGAGAGCATCAAAGAGAATGGAAGGGAGAATGAGAGAAAGAGAATGACGGAGAGGGAAAGAGATGGAGATGGTAACTGTAAGAGAGGAAGAGAAAAAGAATGAATGAGAGAGAGAGAGAGAAAGAATGAGAGAAGGAGAGAGAGCAAGAAAGAGAGAATAAGAGAGAATCCTCTCATCCTCTATGGCCCTGTGGATAGAATCAGACTAAACAGCCCTGCTGGGGTCTTGTCCCTCAAGGGCTTCTGGGAAAACATCTGGGTAAACAGAGTGCTCACGCACAGGCGGGGGGGCGAGGAGAACCAACCCACCTTCTGTCATCAGGAAAACGGACACACACTTAATGCTACGCATTTCTCTCTCTTTATTAAGGTCAAAATGAGTCCATACAACTTAAATGACACACAACCGGACAGACAATCAGAGACCCTGTATTAGTCTAGTACACTAGTACACTAATTAGAAAAATTCCACATGAACGTAGGTGGCTATGTGGTGTTGTGTTGTGTCGGAAAGACTCGCTGAACATCAGATTAAACTGTGGTACTGTGTTTGAGGATGAGGATCAACTTCACGACAACATGCCCTTAAGAAGGACTGTAGGCCACTGTGCTTAATGCTAAACACAATTACAGGCCGAACAACAAAAACAGATGCATCACGTAGCAGTGCACAACAAACAGACCAACTCAATCAGGGCAACACAAAACAAGATGGAGCTGGCTAAGCACTTTCTTTGGGATGTCACGTTCCCACAGGCACTGGGAAGCAGACATTCCTGTATGATGTAAACAATGTGCATCTCTAAACACAAACAGAGAGAAATATGAACGCCCCAAAAATCCAAAGTATACGAAACATAAACATAAATCGCTCAAGAACAAAAGTAAACCCCCCCTACCCCTCCAGCTTTCTCTCCTAAACAGCGCGCACGCACACACACACACACACACACACACACACACACACACACACACACACACACCTTTACAGGAAGTAAACAGACTCAGAAGCATTTTTAATTAAAATATACATATTTTAATATATATATATATCTTAACTAAAATAATTTCATTGTCATGCACCTGCATGCCTCTCTAAGTCTAGGCTTTCCCCTAAACCCCATACTCATACCCACACCCACACCCCACCACCTACCCCCTTCTGCGATGCTGCTGGTAGGTTTGAGGTATGCAAGTCATTGAGAGAAAGACAGTATTTACTTTTTTCAGTGCCTTTCTCCATATGCCAGACATTTCAACTTTTAGAATCCATTCATTGAACTACTCCCCCCTCTGTCCCCCTCCCTCTTTGCCATGCTCCTGGGGGGGGGGGGGGGGGGGGGGGGGGGGTTGAGGTATGTCTAAGTATTGACTTTTTTCTTTGTCTTGCTCTGTTTAACAGACAGTTTAACTTTGGAATCTGTCCACTGAACTATTTCCCTCCCTTCCCCACCCCCCACCCCTCTCTCATTCTCTTTCTCTCTCTCTCTCTCTCACTCTCTCTCTTTCTCTGCTACATGGGGAGAAAGTTCAGAGCCTATCCCATGCACAGACACCAGCGCTGTGCTGCACTTAGTCTGATAGCATGTGACCCAGCGTTCACATCAGGATGGGCCCCTGCTTACCAGCAGAGCCAGCACACAGCTCCAGTATGTTCATGTTTGCACAGCTATTCTTGGAGAAAGCAGTTGATTCAGAGACGAAAATACCATAGGTACAAACACAACTTCAGATTTTGAGTTGAAACTCGAAAACTCAAACACGGTCTGTTTTAACCTTTGACTTCAGAGATCAGACACACTATTGCACTGACTATTCAGTTCCATAAAGTTTCTTGCATTACATAATCGCATAATGTTTAACATATAACACACAACTTAATCATAAAAAGCTCTTCTCTAATTTTATTCACACACTTCATCACTGAGACCTGCACCTTTAAATCTGTGTATAGCCTCCCCCCCTGCTGTTTCCCAAAGTGCTCAGACAGTTAGGCTAATTCCTGTGCATGGCCTCTGACGCTGTGGTGCTCTGCCTGGCTTTGGGGTACTTAGGCCATCGGTCATGTCCCAGCTCTTCAAACCCACAGGGGTATTACTGGATTAAGGAAGCCTTTGGTGGAGTTAAGTTTAACCACAAAGGTCTTGGGAGGGGTGTGTATGTGTATGTGCGTGTGGGGGGCAAGGGGGGATGGGTGCTGACATGGCAAGAGAGAAGCAATCTGCCCAGTGACTGCCAAGTCTCTTTCCGAGAGCTCCCAGGAGCCTAATCAATGACAAGAACTGTCTGTCTGTTGAGTCCTGCATTCACACCTTCATGTGACCAATGGCTTTTTTTGACCTCTGAGACCACTGTTCTAGTGTTGTGCAAGTAAACTCGTATTATGTGGTTCAATCATTGGCAGAATGCATGGCGTGGCAGGGGCACAGGCGACATGGGTGTTCCGTTTGAAAGTTCCAGCACCGGCACGAAGCATACAGAGAGAGAGACAGTGTTTGACCAGAGGGGTTTGGCAGCAACTGCAGGGGTGACAGGAGAGTTCTCTAAAAAGCATTCCAAAGACAAGGCACCGACAATGGTGAGCTCTAACTGAACACAGCGAGAATGCAGATCAATGGCACTGTTCGACAAGATCAAAGCCTTTTAATCAAACAGCACTCGTTTAGGATTATATGTGGATAGGTCTGGACCAATGTATTGTTGTTAACGTCTTTTGCCTATTACAAATCTATTGACACAATCCAGTTTCAGCTGATAGCTGGTTGATCATTAATTTGCTAATGATTGATCGGAAAAAAACATAAACAAAATATAACAAACTAATAACTTCTTCAAAGAGTTCCTTGGGGAAAGTGGTTTACTCATCAAACAAAAGATAGATGCGACAAGAGGGAACCAATTAAGGATATAAACCACAACAGTGACTAAAGTAAAGAGGTACTAAAAGACATAAACAAACACACACATACACCCAGGCTCTGCGCAGCTCCATCTCCATCTCCACGCCCTCTATGGACAACCCTTATCATGAGAGGCACAGCGTTCCTGAACACTAGTGATTAGGAGAAAGGGCTTCACCAGTATGGCCATGTGATTTGCCAAGCCAGGGTTCCCCCTCGTAAACATCACACCCCAGGCACTAAAACACACCTTAACCTTTGTGTGTGTGTGTGTGTGTGTGTGTGTGTGTGTGTGTGTTTGAGACTATGGGTGGTGTATGGAATTTTGATAATCAATGTAAAGACCACTAAATGTTGATTAGTAAGTACTTTGCTAATAAAATGTAAGAAGGTGTCCCAAACACACTGGCTGTCAACCTCCGATTTATGTCTTTATTAGCTATTTAGGTTTGTTGCTGAGCTGTGAAAAGCTTATCACAAACACAGGCAAAACCAGGACAGGTCTGGCAACGCATATCTGTGTCACATACTTCAGTAAGATAAACCATGGTGGATCACATCCTTCCACTGTTGAGAGAGAAATGGACAAGCAGAATCAAGCGTCAGCACTTCCTAAACAGAGTCCGGAGATATCAAAGCAGATTCAGTCTTGGAACTAGGACTTGTAGTTTTGTTGTTGTACAGCATTGCACAGAGTACATGTATTTGAATCAGAAATGCTAACTGATTCAATTCTCCATTCAATTCCATTCCAAAAGTGATGATTCAGTGACTGTTCCGGTTGTACTTTTCCCTAAAATCTTTGCCACTCTTAAACAACTGGTCAGTACTTGTCACATACCATTCTCCACTACAGGTAATAGAGATTAATGTACTGCTTCCTGGTTCTTGGCTCAATTCAACTCTGCTCTGCACGGCACAGAAAACTCAGTTGGTATTTGAGAACAGAGATGGATGATGCAGCGTGCCAATGAAGCCAACATATGTTCAAATGCCAGCGGAGTGGCAGAGGAAGGTCAGACACGTCTTGGCAGATTGACACACAGATAGTAGCAAATACCATAGTAGCAAGTAGACCTCTTAACTTTGCTCAAAGCACTTGTGAGGTTGATTAGAATAGGGTTTAGTGGTGCTAAATGCCAACCATATATCCTTAGTTCAGCTTTTTTTTGTACCTCAATTATAAGGCACTTAGATGAAAAAGGATCATCTATCTGAATACACTAATACAACAGCAAACATGGGTGGTTAGTTCTAGTGCACAAAGGCACAATGTTCCTCAAGGTCTGAGCATTGTTGTGACTACAACAAAGCAAATGTTAGAAAGGTCACATCCAACTGGCCTTCGGCGCGTGTGGGCAAGGGTACAACCATGAATTGGGGTTTCCAAGGATTTGAATTCTAAATGGCCATGCCTGATAACTTTTCCTGCTTGGCCTGAACAGAGGGATGAGGAGGAAGCGCAATCTGATGAGAATAATAACAACACTGGCAGAGAGGGTTTCCCCTTAGGGAGTCAAACAGCTATTTTCAGCACCAAACGCAGGCTAGTATTTAAACCATTACATTTCTCCACTGTGCGTGTGCTCTCTTTTGCATGCCACAAAGTGTAACTGTGGCTGCAAACACCAAGGGGAACCCTTCACTTCACTACAAAGCACCCAAAGATGATCGATGAAAAGTGTTTTCTCCACCCATCGAAACCGAGGCGCATTCTTGCTTCCTCCTACTCCTTCGCTGAAGCACTGCACAGCCCATGTACAGGGAGGGGTGAGGCATCACTCAGTCAGAAACACACCAGTCCCTGGGGTTTCCACTAGGCCTGTGGGTTGAAGTAGTCTCCAGTACTGAGCCCCTGGCCAAAAGACTGCTTCAGAGAGAACAACATTCCTCTTCAAGAGACAAGAAATTAATTACACACTCATGCTCAAGGTGCTCATGGTATAACTTCTGACACATGCAGACATGAGACTGATTTGAAGTGACAAGCAGTGAGGACGTTTCAATACCCTATAGGATGAGCTCTGAATACTCAACGGGTGTTCAGAATATGGTCAAGATGATTAGGTAGCCTACTTGTTCTTGCTCACTGCTAAACCAACCTGAGAAATTTCCATTGATACTGATGATGTGCATTAACGTACATTAAAGTATTTTTATGGCGTCATATGACACATTATTATAAAACATATAACTAAGTCCATTACATAGTACTTAATAGACATCATATGACACATTTTTATAAAACATATAGCTAAGTCCATTACATAGTACTTAATAGACAGACAGAACTCTTGTTTTGTGTGAGGATCGTAATGTGATGTCTACCAGTGCGTAATATTGTAATACCACTGCATAATGCAAAATGGGTTTCGAGCTCCAAGGCTGCTTGTCTAAAATATGCACTTAAACGCATTCCAAAGAGTAAAGGTTGTCGGTAACGTCACGCTACATTCAGGAGAAACACATTATCAAATCAGAATGGTTCGTCAAAGGATATGTATAGATGTCTGACATCCGAACGACAACGATAAACTCACCTTGTAAACTTTGCCAAATGCCCCGTCTCCCAATTCTCCAACGATTTCCCATATGTCGTTTGGGTTAATATCCCGACGAACATGGTCATATTGCTTCACTTTCTTTTTAACTTCGAGCGCAGACAGTCGTAGGATTTTACTGAATTTTGCGAAAGCCATTATTGGGATGAAGTTAAGTTTGAGGTAAAACTCTTTGTAAAAGTCCAGAGTAAAGCTGTATCTGACCGTACCATCCAACTCAAAAAATGTTTATATTTCAAAGCGTTTAACGTGAGATGTCCAGGTGAAGTTACTCATCTATTTCCACTACGAAAAAAAAATCCGATTTAAAAACATGAAAAGCGATCCATATTTCTTTCTTTAACGATAATCATTCCCCTCCGCATGTGCCGCCACGAATATAGTCCAGAGACTATCCACTGCGCTTATGAAATAAAGTCATCATGTCTCACATATGACTTCTTCACCTCCGCTCGTTGCCCACCTGCTGCAGGCGAACCTCGAAGCGATTGATAACCTGTAAACTTGTCTGTGCTGTGCTAGCCCCACCCTACTACTTGGTTCTTGTCTAGGCAGTATGGGAAATGTAGTGTTAGAGAGTCATTTAAGTTTGTGTGTGTGTGAGTGAGTGAGTGTGTGAATTAGCAATTCAATTGTCCCATGTCAACGTCTGTTGCAAAGGAAATGTGTCCTACTCTTATAAAGGATAAGGATGTAGGCCTATATGTTTTGTCCAGCTGTCTTTATATTCCCCGTCCATGTCGTGCTAGAGCTATTTAAAATCACAGGGCTTTACATGCATAGCCTTTGCTGTGGTGGTCGCCGGTGGTAGGCACAACCCCACACTGTCCTGTATCCCTCTCTATTTACATAATACCTCCACCTGGTGGCCATTCAACATTTCTTCATTTTATGTAAGGCGCAATAATGGGCAACTGTGAGTGTTTACTACACATTGATCATGAGAGATTCTGGATTCCTATTTTATGGTCAGCCTTTGTTTGAGTTACTGGTTTTGTGGCTATACCTTACCATGTCCATTGCATAAAATGTCAGGTAAACCACGATCAACAGAAACATGTAGCTGTTGCTGGTGTGGACATCAATATTTGTATTTATTGATACATGGTATCAACATTTATACTTTTTGCAAAGCATCTCTAGAGAAGCTTAGGCTCACCCAAATGTTTCAAGTTCAACTCAATTTTTTTTACTTTTTAACTTTTTTAACGTAGTGACTATGCACATGACAACCTATAGCACATCTATGCCAGCAGATGCCAGTCCAGAGCCAAGGAAATCATTAGAGATTCCAGCCATCCTAACCATAGCCTCTTCCCTGTGTTAAAGTCTGGGAAATGTTGCCATTGCCTGAAAGCCAGAACTGAGAGACTGAGGAAAAGTTTGTATCCTCACTCAGTCTACCAGCATCTTGAGTAAGAACCTCAAGACATCATAGCATTTTTTGTATGTAGCAAAATAAGAATAATAACATAAGAGTCAGTAGATAAAGCATTTCACTGCATATTGTGCTTCATATAATGGTATGTGACAAATAAAATTTGAATTTCAATTTTAAAACAGATGCTTTTCATCAATAAATAGAGATGCAAAAAATAATTTGATAATAAAAACACTGTGTTCCTTATCAGAAAACTGGCCTCAGCTGCAGCCAACATATTTTGATTTTGGCAGGAGGTGTGCTTTCATTCATCTACATGGAATTATCCAAGTTTGGCTCCTCCAAGCCTGATTCAAAATGATGAGGCCATTATAAATCTGTTAAACCAAATTACTGTAAACATTTAATTTCAACAATACTGTATCTTCATATATATATATATATATAACTGTATATATATATATATATATATATATATATATATATATATAACTGTCATACAGAATGTAGAAGTTACTGTATATTTACAGGACTGCACAGTTGAACTGTAATGCAAAATAAGATATAAGATAATTTATATACAATATATAGGATATGGTGCATGCATATTACATTAAATGTAACACAAGCATGTATTGTTATTTTAATGTGTTGTTATTGGAATGTATCGTTTTTCTCAAGGCATTTTGCGAGTGTAATCATTTCAATCAAGATCATTTGGAATGAACTTTCAGTGTGATATTTAAAATGTAGCACATGTGTGTGTGTGTGTGAGAGAGAGAGAGAGAGAGAGAGAGAGAGAGTGTGTGTGTGTGTGTGTGTTTGTGTGTGTGTGTGTTTGATGTTCATTAAACAGTAGAAATACTTGGTATATCTTTATTTAGAGTGAAAGGTACTGCACTTTTGGGGAATACAAACTGATACAGTGTACATTTTTAGTGTTGGGCTATGATTTAAATGTAAACCACACTCTTAGTATTGCTTTATTTTGAACACAGAGTTAAAATGTTTTCAAGGTGTCTTCATGATCCTTTATTCCAGCTTGTTTAATATTGCCACCTAGTGGTTTCTCATTGCCAAGATCTTGTCTTTATACATACAAACATTGTCATATATTGTGTGGTAAATTTCAATGTACATAAAATTATGTCTAGAAATACATGAATAAAATATTTATATTTTATTTCACTTTTTAAAGATTATTTCCTGCTAAACATGTCTGAATTTTTAGTGCATAAAACTCAGAAAACAGAGTAACAACTAATACGTCTTAATCTCAGAAGTCACCATATTAGGAAGTTCTTTCTCCTCTTTCCAATGCAGCACAGTCATCAATCGTGAACACCAAGTCCTGAAAAAGTATGAAAAACAAGTCTAAAACACAATAAACCATCCTAAACTATAAAAGCTAATACCCATAGTGAATTTGAAACCAACAAAGATATACCATAGCCACTATAGCTGTTGAAGTGAAACCAGGCTGTACATTAATAATACTATTCCAACTTTTGTAGGCTTTCAGCTGTTTTGTTCTGTTTTGATCTAAGTAAAGGGGAAAGATCCTACCCCAAGAAAATAAAAAGGTTTTCTTTCTGAATATAAATACTTAATTTATAAACAGGTTTGTTCATGTGTATTGGGCCTACTATTTTGGAAATTCCTTAAATGACATGGCATGTAGTTGAGTAAAGATCCGTTTATAACCAGACTAAGAGATTTTTGAAAATCAGTGGTCTAATTAGATATGTTAGTTGTGTGTGTGTGTGTGTGTGTGTGTGTGTGTGTGTGTGTGTGTGTGTGTGTGTGTGTGTGTGTGTGTGTGTTGTGGTCTCCTCACCCCATGACACCTCTGGGCAATGATCATGTGAAGCTGTCGTAATTTCATGCGTAGCTCCTGAACCTTGCGTGTGTATGCACAGCGTCTCTGCCGCATGCGCTCGATCATGGTCATGAAATTGCGCATCGTCTCCATGACACAAGCATTCTACAATAGAAAGACATGACATGAGGCAAAACTTGAAAATAATCGCCACACTATGGGAAAGTTGCCCATATCTTGACACAGATTTGGCCCTAATTTCATCCTCAGGCAACAAGCAAACATGACCATAATAAAGATCCTTTTTCTAATGCATTACCATGAGCAAGATCCTACAAGTGCAAACATGAGTAAGTCAACATAGTGCTCCCACACACAGCATGTTTAGCTTATGTAACTTTGTTCACTTTGATTATTACCCATTTATGGTGAATGTGCTTCGATAGGTCCCATTATCTCTATGATACAGACACACCTGTTTACCCTATAGATAGTAGCTACATGTGTAACATGGCAGGTAAATCTATTGAACTATTGAATGAGAGAAGTGGGGCATTATGGTACTCATATCAGGTATCTTTAATTATAATTAACAATGGACTCAGGCTATTTGCCAGTTCTAAATTGAAGCAAATTTTGAAGCAAATATACATCTGTAAAGTTTCAAAAGATTTGAAACTGCCACCAGAGAGGTATTAGAAGGGATACTTACATGTACGTCAATGTACAAGTAAGGCATGTGGTCAGCACAGCGACTCTACAAAGTATGTATGAGAGGAACAAAAGAACAAAAGAGATGAGGAACAAACAACTCTGACAAATTACTCCAGCAATATCTTCTCCAAACAGGAAAAATCACTTCAGGAGCTCCTTACAGTTTCAGGGTCAGTCTTTATGTCAGCGACGCGCGCACTGACTTCTCTCCCCATTTCCAGCACCTTGGAGTAGCATGTTGGCGGATTGACCCAGTGGGATGACTGGCCTTGAACAAACGAGACGAAAATCAAAAGGATGAGGCAGCTCCCAGTGCAGGCCATGGTATCTTCTTGGGATGGTTCCACAATCAAGTGTCTTCACGCGTTTTTATGCTCTCCCCAAAGACATAAACACACCCACCACTGGGATGGGATTCAACTTGGTGGTTCATGTCTCAACCCACAAACTTGCAAAAAAAAACCTGGTGTTTTTGTTTTCTGTTTTTTTCATTTGAGATGAGACATTTCATTTGATTATGACAACAATGTGTTCTTTCTCCGCAAAGCTGGCTTCAGTTAGAGCCAACATATTTTGGTTTTTGAGTGAAATCTTATGGTTGCATGAGCTGCCAGAGGGCTCCCAAACCAACATAAATGACAAATACTACAAACAATTACATAACTACATGAGATGCCCCACCGATGAAGAGCATACAAGAGTTTTTTTTTTTTTTTTTACTTGCAACATTTCAAGCTCCTGGCTCTTCCTCAGGCTTACACAGAAAAGAATCAAATCCGATCTTAAATCACAACTTGTTAGCACCCACATACGTGAATGCTACTGGATAATTAGTCACAATCACCTGGATCAATTATACAATATTGTCTAACAGCCCAATTTGCCCATACAAAATACATACAAGACATTTAAAGATACATCCATACCGATGGAGTACACCTTTACAAATCTGTATCTGTAAGGCATGTATTGTCTATTACCACAATCATTTGTGGATATGGGTTGCTTCACATATTCCAGACTTAATATGTTATTATATGTTATTATTATTTATTAATATGTTTATTAGAAAATAAATATGTGCATAAGTATGTGCAAAAATTAAAATGGACTATGACAGTTTATAGATACTTCTAGGGCTGGTGTCCCTCTTGTCCCTAAAGGGACAAGTTGTCCCTTGAGCAAGGCACTTAACTATAGGGGAGACTGGCCCTGAACAATTGATAATTAATAAAATGTAAGTTGCTTTGGATCTTTGGATAAAAGTGTCTGCTAAATGCATAAATGTAAATCTGAAGGTATAACAGCAATCAATAAAATTATACCACTATTACAGTACTACAATAACAAAGCAATAAATAATCTGTAATGACTTATTATAGAGTTACCTCATCACATCATTCATAAAAATATCAAACCATTGCTGGCAAATTTAATCACTGTCAACAGATTTTATCATAAGGTGAACGGCTCCCTAAAGTCACAGCTGTTGCTACATCACCTCAGGTTAATTAATTCATCTTTTGTAAGGGGCCTTGACAGGGTAAGCAAATCAGCTATGCTTTAGAAACCCCAACACAAGGTGTTCCTTTCAAATGAAATTAAAGCAAGCGAGAATCAAAGCATTGTTGTTCTTCAACAAGTCGCCACATGAGTCAAAATATTTTCAGCAAAACTGAACTTCTAAAGAAAAAAACTGACATCAGCCAGCCTATTTCGTAATGTCTTTCCTGTCCAAAAGAAAAGGCTTGTTTCGAGTGATATTAAGGTCTGACTCTGAATAGGGTTGGTTCAATCCAGACATTCAATTTAGTCTATTGTAGGTGATGAAGCTAAGTTTCCATGACTCATCATCACAACCAAAAACAGTCTTATCTAAAACTTTGGCCTTTACCAGACACCAGAAATCTTACAAAACAAAAGGCTTCACCTTCACCTCACAGTGGGCCTGAATCACAGTAGGTCCCAGATCACATTTTTCATATCTCATTTTTCACCATCTCTCCGTGTGTGTGTGTGTGTGTAGAAGCCCCCAAAGCCTTCCAGTCAGCCATGGGAGAAGACCTAGCTGAGGTCTGGCTACATGCTGCTTCCGCTCCACTCCAATCACTTTGACTTACACTGAGCAATGTCTTGCCTGCAGACACTGAGACTGAGATTGCTTGTGTCTCACCTACACTGCCCCCCCCCAATACACACACACACACACAAACACAAACACACACACATACACACACCACTCTACTAAGAGGCTGAGCCACTGCTTTCTATTCCACCCTGATCCTCCAATGTAGCTCTTGGGCCTACATACATCTTCCATACCTAACGCTGACATGCCCCACCATCCTCAGGGCTGTCACTGTGCTCTGTGGAAGCATATGTGCTGTAATCTCCTATCTCAACCTGTCCTCTCCCTCTCGGGTTGTGGAAACAGCACGTTCATCCCTTTTGACAAGGGAAGAGGGGAGTGCCCCAACCCATTTTCATCAATTCCATTATGGCTTCCCTCCCCGCTGTTGCCTGCCGGTGAGACTTTACCGGTAGCTTTGCAATCACTCTCCCATATTTCGACTGATGGGCCGTCAAATGGCCACTGACAATAGCCCACCCCTCTGGTGCTCCTCATATGAACAGAGGGCGTGTACTGTGTGTGAGCATAACGTTCCACCCAGGAATTGAATATGACTAAAATGATTGAAAACTTCCTGGGTTATGCATCACGGTTATCTCCTGTATAACATCCTGGAGATATCTGACTCTAAAGCTACTCAACTTTCCCATCCTGTTTCAGAGTTAATACATACATTATTTAAGTAGTTGTTCTGGTAAACAATATTGACTATGACTTCCCTGAGCTCTTACAGTAGTAGTAGTAGTACACTTTATTGTCCCAAAGGGAAACTTGTCTCACAGTCAGGTATACAACACAAGACACAACAATACACAAGACACAATAAACACTATACAATAAACTCTTCATTTAGAAGTGATCAACAGGCATATGATGGCTTACAGGCAAAATGCTGACCATTCACACAATAAATCTCTTTTAACTACAAATCAGCGCTCAATGGCAAACAGTGGTAGTTTCTAACTAGACTCCAAACTGGCAGAACTCCACCTGATGCACACATAGTATATGGTCTAACATCTCTCGTGTGATGGTGCTCTCCATAAGCGTGATGCTTTTGGGACCAGGACATGTTGGCACGGGGACGTCCATACGGCTAATTGATTATTTATAAATGACCCAGGAGAGTTGAAGGCACAGGAGTGTCCTACACATGAGAGGAAGTGCACATATGGCGTGTGTTTAAAGGCTTTACAGAAGCTATACTGAATCTCTGGGGACTCTGCTGAAAGCTTGCAGTCCTCCAGTCAATCAAGCTTGACCTTCTGAAGTTTACATTTGGCTTAAATCAATACATGTCACTGGCCCAAGAGCTCTGTCCTTTACTATTTGCACAACAATCCTTAGGTGTATTCATGAAAATGCACTGTGTGGATATCACTGCAGTTATAGACCAGCCATATAATAGTCACATTGATTATCTTTCTGACCTGTCAAAATAATAATATTTCTTCTACACTTGTAAAGGGAAAAAGTTAGGTTTTAAGGTAGGTTAGGTACTTAGGTTTTAAGGTATTACCTTTACATGTGGACACACATGGCATGATTTAATGAATAAAAAGAAAACAGAAAGGACTCTTGTCATATTCAGTGTATCCAGGTTGGCATCTTCAAAGCAAAGGATTACACACTAAAGAAATGATTGCCTGGTCAGTCGTTGATTTGTTTATAAAAGTCATACCAATGTATATGAAATGCTGTCTTTGGAAACAGAGAGGGGCAGTCCACACACTGCCTGTGCTCGCATTCTGCCATTCTTCCCAGAGTGGTATGCATGATATAACCTTGGAGTTATTACAAACTTGAACCTTAAAGATGAAATGTCTTTCAGTCCCCAGGGTTATGTTATGAGAGCCGTACTGCAAAACCAGATCTCACTGTAACCTTACTTAAAGTGCATGCAAAACAACAGACAAATCGCCCTTAGGTCTAATACATCTGTACTATTTAGCAACCCTTCAACAGGCAGTATGCATACTGATTCTGAAAGGAGCTCCTTTCCAAGAACAGCAGGCTCAGACTTAGTATGCATGCTTGAACAGCACCCTACTCAGCAGTAGTATATTAGGATGATGAATGACTGTTAGACGAGTTCCAGAAAAGAGGAGACAGTATTGGCAGACTAAGAAGAACCCATTTTGAGACTCACACAGTTTGCTATCCATAAACATAATCAAACACGCTTTAGATGCAGATCTTTTTCTTTTCTTTCTCATGTGACATGGATGGTCAGTAGTTTGTCATCGATAGCCAGTGGTGCTTCTGGCTCAACTACTGCTCATAAAGCAACAAGTTAGCAGCTACTAAATTCTGACTGAATAATAATTGCCTTACTATCTACGTATGTAAATATTTCAACATGTAACAGCGATAGCAAACCAGACAACAGAAATGAGTCATATCAAATTACTGATATCAAAGTACTGAGACATGTTTGTGAATGTAGTTGTTAACTTGTTACCGTAACATTAGCTCTGCTGTGTCTTTTTCAATGATAAACATTACCCACAAGGTGGCAATAAACTCACCAACCAGTGTCAGTTCAGCAGGGCTCTCTCTCTATCTCCTTCGCTCTCTCTCTCTCCCTCTCTCTCTCTCTCTCTCTCAACACACACACACACGCCCCAATAAACTCACCAACCAGTGTCAGTTCAGCAGGGCTCTCTCTCTATCTCCTTCGCTCTCTCTCTCTCCCCCTCTCTCTCTCTCTCTCTCTCTCTCAATACACACACACACGCCCCAAAACACTACTGATAATGTCTAACCTTGAAAGAATAATGCTTACAGCTTCAGTAGTAAAATAATTGCATAGTGGAAAAAGATAATAACTCCGCATGTCTTTCACACTATAAAAGCCTGTTTGTGAAAAGAGGACGATGATAATGCAGCAATGTGTTGTTGGTGTGAATACTGATGACAAATGCGCTGTGTATTGGCTCTAATGGTCCAGTCTCAAAGAGTAGCCCTTATTGTGCCAGGTTCGTGATCTCATTGTGTTCAAATCACAACTGCAACTTCATGATGAATGGCGCAAACAACCATGATTTTGGCATGTCCTCCATGATAGAAGTGGCAGCGTAAGCAGAGAGCGCTAATCTGATGACCTTGAACCACTCAATTAAGACACAGTCCTAATGGATTAAAGCACTTTATGGGCCCATTAGTAACTGTCTCCCTTTTTTGGCTAGTGTGAAAAACACGGCTTAGTAATAGATTAGTAGCTAATGAAAGACTGTATAGATATCGCAAGTTACTTTGCCAGGCTACTATACTGCAGTTATTAAAAGTTTCCTCTCAATAGTCTTTATGATCCAAACAATTAAATGTTGTTTAAATTGCATCCACTCTGTGGGCACTCTATAGATAAATCAATATCAATTTCAAACATATCAATCTAGTGCATTTATTTGCATCATATTCGATTCCTATGTAGGACAATTAAACTCCAGAATCTTTCAGATGTCAAGGATATCGCCACTTCAAGCCCTGTGTGCTGTAGGGTCCAACATTATCTTGTTAAAATCAGGTTTATCCATTTTTATTATCAGTCTATTTCAATAGGCCTAAGTTACAGCATGGCTGAACACCCACCCATTTATTTCCACAAAACAACATGCATACATTGATTGTTTTTCCATTACTAATACAGATGAAAAAATGACCGGTCATTTTCCCCAAGTAAGCAACTGGAATAAGGCAAATATTCCAGTGTGCCTTGATATGCTGCTACGCTTAACAAATTAGACTCCCCTGAATGGCTTTCCACTCCCCTGCGTTGCCAAATTCTGAGTGACTTTGAGCACACGCAGCGTACAGCAGTCAGGGGGATACGACCCACTCCATCCATCTGAGGCTAGCGTACAGTCGTCAGCTCTTTCACCATCTGCCTATCTTGCGCATAACACTAACGTTTGGCGTAGTGTTTTTCGGGGTTGCAATCATTTTGTGCAAACAGTTCACGAAATTCGAGAACTCGCATCTCACTCACGTTACAGTCGATGCCAACCGTGCATCTCTCACCGGCAGCCAGTACCCGCTGCTCGCCTGTGGCAGGTGTCCCGAGGCTAACGCGCAAGGATGTTAGTTATGCTCTGTATGTGATCTAGAAATTGGAGGACCATCTAAAAAATATCGGCATTAAACGGTAGGTAGTGTTATTACGTCTGAATGATTGGTGTCTTTCGCCTTTTCGTACTGTGTGTGTTTTACGACAAAATCTACGGCAATATCATTGCTCTCCTGTCGACTCGGCATTGCGGTTTCGGTCATCACTCCTGGATTTATGTGAAGTTCGGCAGAACATTTCAGTTAAACCAATGTAAGACAGGATAAATTATTCTGACCAAGGACGATTATTTGATCAAAATCAATGTAAGGATATCGACTAATTGACGTGCAGCAAGTTTTAGAATAGATGTCTTCAGCGTTCGCACTTTTTCATTGAGTTTGGTGGAAATGGAGAAATCGATTTTTTTTTATTAGGCGTAAATATTTCAGCAATGGGCGAGCGACCACAGTAGACTGATCCAACTCAGTAACAGACTCGGTGCAGGTGTAATCATCACAGTGTAGCTACTGTGTCTGTCATACAGTGCCTACCCAGGGGTCCTGGGTAAGAAATTCCTCCAAAACCTCTCTAAACTTTTTACTTTTTGTTTCATCGATCTAAGCAACGCGTTCCCTGGACATCTTTGGTGTGTTGCATTAGCCGTGGAATGACAAACGATAAATCAAATAGAAGAGAGAGTAGGCTACGTAGTAATGGTCTCCAGTTTCATTCTCTTTGTGGAGAGCACATCTCGGTGTAATCCATCACGGTCCCGCTGCAGTATGCTCGCGTGTGTGAGCGAGAGTGTTTGCGCGTGTTATGACATTACAACGGGGGAGGACTGAATTGATGTTCCGGAGATTGAAGGCCGGGCGTCCCGTGTGCTCTTGACTCATACAGGTAGATTGGACGTGGAACACCAGGGGAGTTTCCTGCTGGCTATGCCTCAGGCTCTGGACCGAGAAGTTCATGGTGAACTGAGGGACTACTATAATCATATCCAGTCATGGGGCTCGGACAGTCCAGCAAGGCACCCACGGCGGAGGACACTGAGGAGGGTGAGTAACAGGCATTAACATAGTCGCCTAGTTACCTTGAATAAAGTGAAATAAAGTGTCATATCGCTCCTAAAATATGTCATGCCGTGTTGTACTTGTATTTATTCAATCTAAAGCACATCATAAATAACCTACACAGAACACTGTCTGAGATTATGACATTAAGATGATGAGAGTGAATGCACAGTGTACTTTCAGTCTGTCATTGTCACTTTGTTGCTCTTCTAGTCAAATTATGGCGTTTTAACATCATTTTGATTTGATTCAGCTAAGTGTTTGTGTTCATGTTTTGTTGTTATTGTTGTTTGTTACACATCACATGTGGTATATTGAATAGTTGTAAATTAACCTATGCCCTCTCCCCACTTGCTTAACCTACAATATTCTACATTACTAACTTTCATAAGCAGTTAAGTTTATACAAAATACTAATTCAGTTGACACATTTTTTGTTGTTTTATCTTTGTGTATATTGTAAGAAAATTTTCAGTCATTGTCACTCCAATACTGAATGACATCACTACATCAGTTAGTGGTATGTTTTATTATGTAGCATGCCAAGTTTATCGCCTCTTTGGCATGGTGATTGGGTGTGATGTATTGTTAGGAGGCATTTACATGACCCTTAACTACAGCTTCAATACGGCTGAGATAGTTTTACTGGGTAATCAGGACTGCTGGTAGAAATTAGATGGTGTCCTTAGAAAACAAACAAGGACTGGTTTGGTTATTAAAGCAATTGAAATGCAAATAAAATTGCCTTGCTTGTTAAGGCCAGAGGTAACCAGCCTGTTAAAAAGGAATCAAAAGCACTTTTGTTGCTGATGAAGTAATCTGTGTTTTGAAGTCACTGCCCCTGTGGGTACATGTTGTGTCATTAGCATGTTTTCTGACGCTGAAGTGCACAAACAGGGTCGGCCCTGAGATGATTGCAATAAGCTTCCAGAACGATCCCACATACACAGGTCCTTGCATCTAACATTGTCCATATCTTCACATTTGGGATAGCAATATACTACATCCTTCTGAGTTTCCTGTTAGATTTCAACAGGGAGTCTTGGCTTCCTGTGTGTCATGCTTTATTCACATTTGACCCGAGTCGGATGAGGGGGATTCTATTTCTGTTGGCACGGCAACCACATGACTCTTTGCATGTGAGTCTGTGTGTGTGTGTGTGTCTGTGTCTATGTGTGTGTTTGACGATTTAATGGTCTCTGGGCTCGTTTCCATTGTAAACCAGTGACGGGCTCGATTGTCTCAACAGGTCACACCACACCCTTGCCATATTCTTCTCGCAGAGCTCACAGAAGGTGTGCCCACCCCCTGTGGTGCAAAGCAGGAGATGGAGAGATTATGATACGCTCAAATACATTATGGAAAGCCTTCTCTTCAGCCTTCCCCGTAAACAGTGGGAGTCTGCAGGGGCAAATCACAAATCAGGGCCCCTCAAACACTCAAAGGCCATCTCAGCACACGCTGAGAGGCCAGGAGCTCTGGTCCATAAGAGTGTGCCCTCCTCATTCGAGTTGCAATAATGAGAATAGGTCACAAAGCTGACCGTGCCCTAGTGGCTAAGGAGCCGGACTTGTGACCAAAGGGTGGCTGGTTTAATCTCCATCTTGTAGAAGAAATATGGGTTAAGGGAGTGGTTTTAACATTGCCCTCCCATGTCCACATCTGTGGCTGAAGTGACCTTGATCAAAGCACCTAACTGTTCCCCGAGCACCACAGCAGTGTGTGCCCACTAGACTGTGTGTTCACTGTATGCTGTGTGTGTGAGTGTGCGTGTGTGTGATCACTAATTACAGAAGGGTAAAATGCAGAGCACAATTTTCCCTCAAGATAGTATCTATCTATACATACATACAAAGGTCACAAAAGCAATAGCACATTAAAGTAGAAAAAAAAGAATTTTTATATATTAAATATATTTTTATATAAAATAGGACCCAGGGGCACAGTGGGATGGGTGTCAGACAGGATCTTGCTCGGGTGCATTCATGGTGGCTGTGATGGTGGCAGGTGGTGGTGGTAGTGGCAGTGCCCCAGGGACGTTAACGTCAACTGTCTGGCTGCACTGGGCCATGGTTCCCCTCTCCCACCCACCCACCTGTGATGCTCACGTTGGTCACAGAGAACCCTGTGGAGAGAACTCCAGCTGTGCAGCACCCCCCAGGAGTGACCAAAAATGTGGGGCAGATGGAGGATGAGAGAGGGGAACAGAACAGACCTCTCTCTCTCTTGTTCTCCCTCTCCCTCTCTTTTTCCTCCTTATTTTTTAGATCAGATTGTTTCACAGTGATACAACTCCCATCTCTCTCTCTCTTTCTCTCTCTCTCTTTCTGTCCACACACACACATTGTGTCTCTTTCCACCTTACTGTCTCTCTCACACTACATCTCTCTCTTGTTTTGCTCTTTTTCTGTTTTTCTCTATCTCTCCATCACCTCTGAGCAGACCACGAGCGGTGCACGTTTGAAATAAATTTGTCTTGAAATGAGACGGATTCGGTTCAGCAGTGGGTCAGGTTGAATTCATGTTGGTGTTCAGAGAGGGGGAAGGCATGGAGAGGCACGAAGCGTGAAGACATCTAACATCAGTGGGAAAAAAATCTTTTGTTTTCATTTCCTGAAGGAATTTCCTTTTTTTTCTTTTCTCACCTTTTTTTTTGCAAGTTTGCTTGTCTTTGAGGGTGCCCATTAAATGACAGTTACTTATGGTTTCCTCTCTCATCAAAGGGAGTTTTGCTTGCACTAACAGGACAGAATCCCCCTCATCTTACCAGGCTGGCATAAATGATGCATTTACCGTTGAATTAATCACAGAACTGTTCTGTCTGTCTCTTGGCTTATCATATCTGTTCTTTTCTTTTGTCCACAGTCAACTTTGACCACTTCCAGATCCTTCGAGCCATTGGGAAAGGCAGTTTTGGAAAGGTAGGCATTGCTTATCTGAAGCCCGTGAATCATGCACAAAAAGGCTCCATTTGCCTAATTCTTGCTGTTTTCCAGCGGGGTAATGTTCACAGTTGGTCAATTTATCCATCAGGCCAACAATGCATATACATTATGCGTAAACTTTGAGAATGCACTTAATAATTTAATTTCTCTACATTGTGTTACACTATTGCACTTTCAACTTAAAACAGTGCAGATTCTATGTTAGCAATACGCACTCCTTGTTAGTTCATTGTGTTGTAGCTTGAATGTTATCCTCTCTTGTAAGTCGCTTTGGATAAAAGCGTCTGCTAAATGCCTAAATGTAAATGTAAATGTAAAACATTAGCTGACTGCTGTTTTATTACAGAATATGACTGACACAGTCATTTACACATTTGTTAGAGCTTATCAACCTCAAATAGTAGTGTTTGTTGACTCATGGCTGAGCTCACCAAAACTAAAAAAAGATTAACTTATAAGTTTACTTAAGATAAGGTGCAGCAGCTTGGCTGTAAGGCTACTGATTGTGCCTTGACTTGCAGGTTTGCATTGTTCAGAAGAAGGACACGAAGAAGATGTATGCCATGAAGTACATGAATAAACTTAAGTGTGTGGAGAGGAACGAGGTGCGCAATGTCTTCAAGGAACTGCAGATTATGCAGAACCTGGAGCATCCGTTCCTGGTCAACTTCTGGTAGGAGCATCCTTGTGTCCTTGTGTGTGCATTTGTGTTTTTGTGTGTGTGTGTGTGTGTGTGTGTGTGTGTTTATCTGTAAGATGTCATAATGATGTCATAATAATGTAACAATAATGTCACTATTAAATAGCGAATTAAATAATGACTGGTAGATCCAATGGCTCCTCTCACTTTTGCATCCCCTCCATACCACGTCCCACTAAGCCCTGTAAGCTTAGTAAGGTAAGCGCTACCTGTGAGCTTCAGACAGGGAGACCTGCAGGTGACCTACCAAGTGAGCTGACTAAGATTAATAACCCTCGCCTGATAGTTGACTTAGCATGCAAGTCTTTAACAGGGCCTAACGCTCGTAATTGAATATTCCACCTCAGATTCTCCGACCTCTCGCTGTTTTGATTCAAAAGCAAGCTCTCCTCGCCACCATGAGGAGGATATCCTTGGCAGCCATTGCACAAATCTGTCTGGTTTGATTTCCAAGGAGTCATGAAGACCGTTCCCTCACCCCCTTTTTTCTACTCAACCCCCAGTGAAGTTCAGCATATTCGTCTAACTCCCTTCACTGTCTCAGACCGGGCAGCCCTTCATCTTGTGAGACAGTGTGGACGGGAAAGACTCCATCTATGTCCGAATCAATAGCAATCTTTTAATTGCTACTTTTTTTGAGGACAATAAGCAGAAGTGTCTAGCAGCATGAGGGGTGGGGGTGGTGGTGGGTTGTGGGGTCAGGAGTCGGGTGAATGGAACAGCCAGATGAGACAAACAGTGTTTGCCGTGGGGGACAATAAATTCAATACAAAGCCCCCACTGAATGTTAATGCTTCTGGCAGCACTTTAGACGGCACAAGTCGAGTGTGTGTAGACCCTTAAGCCCCCCCAACACTGCCCCATACCCTCCCCAACACACTCACAAACACATACACACACCTTCCAGAGTTGTGCTGCAGTCAGCGGGGCAGCGTGCCGGCTGGCTGCTTATGATCGTCCTAACTACAGCGCTCAAGGTCAGTGCTAGAGAGGCAGAGATTACCTGCTGCACTGCCCCACTCAGCCTCTCAGTCTCTGCTGCTTCATATTCTCTCTCTCTCTGTCTCTCTCTCTCTTTTTCTGTCTCTGTCTTTTTATCACTGTTTCCTGTTTGTCAGACTTCTCTTCTCTTTCTCTCTTTCTCTTCTCTTCTCTTCTTCCTGTAGATCTCTCTGTCTGTTTCTGGGTCTCTATCTTTTGTCTCATATCTTACTGTTTTTTTTTTCTTCTGCATTCGCTCTCTCCCTGAGTGAGCACAACTGTAGAGTCCAGTACACCAGACACCAGTAAGAGACAAAGAAAACATATCCCAACCCATGAAATGATATGAGAGATGCTTTGATGCTACGTACACTCCTACTATGTGCTTTCTCAAAGTCACAGTCAATTAGGACTTTTACTGACTGAGTGACTCAAGCTTCCAGTCGGCGTCTCTTTCGGAAAGCATTAAAAGCACATAAGACATCTTCCTCAGACAGACCTGGGGGAGGACAGTCAGTGCTAGCGTTAGCACTCTTGCTCTTGTGGTCGTTGGTGTGCCGGTGCTGTGCTGGCTCGGCTGCATCAGGATGGCAGTGGGCGGACGTGGCACTGCCAGCTTGCAAAGTGGGTCCCAGACTGGCACAAGGAATTTGGCGGAAAGGAATGATGGGGGAGGGTGGTGGTGGGTAAGATGTGTTCGGTCCAGGGATGCCAAAGTGGGCAGACATCCGCAGTACCCCTCTTTGTCATCCAGGGGACAAAAATCTAAGAGGCACTGGCAGTGCCAGCTGCCCTAGGCTGGTTCAACTGGAAGCGGATTGATAGTGCTGCTTCTGGCCCAACTGGATCTGATCTGAGTTCAGCCCGTAAGGCCTTGGTTTGTGTACAGATTTATAATGCAGCTTCTAGTTCAAATAGAAGGTTGGGTAAAGATTTATAACACTGCACTCGGCTTCCTCTGGAGGAGGACGTGAAATCAGCATTACAGGTTTAATGGCTGAATAAAGTTAAAGGTAAAGTTTGAGATGGCTGTTTTTTTCTCTCCGTTGGAACAACAAAGAGCCAGATGCAGTAACGCAGCTTTTGGTTCATCTACAGTTTGATTGAAGATTTTTAAAAACCCCATTACACCAAGATGAACAATACTCCTTTATTTAAGCAAACAGCTAAAATGGCCTCACTGAACCTTAGTAAAATTACTGAGCTTACTAACTCACCTGGAATCTGACTTGAATTCACCCTCAGGGTCTGGGTAAAAATGACACAAGTGAAGAGGAGGTGTGTTTTTTCTCTCTCTTTTTTCTGTTCTTTTCTTTTCCATA
The DNA here is from genome assembly GCA_015244755.2 of Tenualosa ilisha. Classification (NCBI taxonomy): domain Eukaryota; kingdom Metazoa; phylum Chordata; class Actinopteri; order Clupeiformes; family Clupeidae; genus Tenualosa; species Tenualosa ilisha. Next base: position 25,652 of record PYXC01001056.1, read on the forward strand.
ACCATGACATTGCTTTTGCATTTCAGCATAGCTCTTTCTCTCTGGCAGACCGATGCCCTTGACTTAAATTCCCTCTGACGTTTTTGCATTACGTATTTAAGGCTCCATGTTTAATCGAGAGAAGCTACCAGCAGCAGGATGAAAAATGAATTATGGGAGGCAGGTGTTACATCACAAAGTGGGGGAATGCTTGAGGAGATGCGCAGCAGAATGCCATCATAAGTTACTTAACAGGAGAAACTACATCGGGATAGAATACAGAGCCGGCTGGTCCAGGATGAGATGTATGGTGATCAGAGATGGGAGAGAGAGAGTGTGTGTGTGTGTGTATGTGTGTGTGTGTGTCTGTGTGTGTGTGTGTGTGTCTGTGTAGAGAGAGAGATATAGAAAATGCAAGCGAGAGTTAGTGAATGAGTGAATGTGTGTGCGTGTGAGTGAGTATGTGTGTGTGTGTGTGTGTGTATGTGTGCATGTGAGTGTGTCTATGTTCTTGTGTGTGTGTGTGTGTGTGTGTGTGTGTGTGTGTGTGTGTGTGTGTGTGTGTGTGTTTACCTGCTCTTACAGGAAGGTGCTGAAAGAGAGCATCTACGCTGACAGCTGCTGAAAGAACATGAGCCCTTGACTGATGAGATCTGTCTGTCAAAGGGGTAATGGTGAATTGATTTGACTCACCACGGTGTGAAATCTGCTCTGCAGACTTGCTGTTCACATCACATCATGTCTAGATACTATCTGTGTGTGTGTGTGTGTGTATGTGAGTCTGTGGCTGTGTGCATTTGTTCAAGCCTACAGTATGTGCAGTACATTGTCCTCAGTAGTGCGTACTGGTATGTTCACTCAGGCTACAGGATGTTAGGAGATAGTTTAAAGACAGTTTGAACATAAAAAGTGTGGGTAAGCTATTCTTCTAATTGGGCGCTATATAAATGATATAGCGAGACCACACCCTAAAATGGGCTAGCCTTAAAAGGACTTAACTGCACGTCTGGCCAGCACTGAAGTCCCCATCAGCAGTATGTATATTTGCAAGTGTCTGCTTTTGGGATGTGTGTGTGTGTGTGTGTGTGTGTGTGAGTGTGCATCTCAGGGGCATCTCAGAGGTCACAGTAGCAGCTCATCGTGTTCAAAAACCAGAATACCGTCAGGCAAAATCTCACGCCAAGAGAGCATCAATTCGAACAACTTTAAGTGTGCCAAGCAGTGACCTGTTTGGGAGGCCATTTTGAGAGTCATTGGTGTTACTGTGAAATTGCCTCCTCAAGTGTTTTTTAAAGCCTTACATAGAGGCTTGCCTTGCCAACAAAAAAGTAGATGGTCATGTGTATCTAAAGGCTTCCACTGCCAACAGAAAAAGGAGATGGCTGTACAAGAGGGGGGGGGGGCATTAATGGGAGAAAACCCATCTTGCAATTTGTTAATAGGCTGTGGAAGCTATCACCCCCCCCCTCCCTTCTCCCTCCAAGCCTTTGCCACCCTTGCAACTAAATGGCTACTGCTATGTCTGGTTGTCTTTATTTACTAGTGGTAATGGCTTCATTTACTGGGATTTTTCATCTGGGCTGCAGTTGAGCAGGCTTTCATGTCCAGAGCCTCTGTCAGAAGCATGACTTTTTAAAAAGCTCCTCAGTGAACCCCAAACACCCAACCCCCCTCACACACACACACACACACACACACACACACACACACACACACACACACACACAAAGCCTAGAGAGGATTTTGGTGGTTTTATCCAAGCATATTAGAAGAGTCTCAGAACTAATGCGTCAGTTCATTTGTAATGATGACTGTCACAATATTTGAAATGTGAGCTTTTGTACTTTGTACAGTTTTTCATTAGTTTGCGTAACATTATAGGCCCAGGGAAAAAGAAATGACGTCCACAAATGATGTCCATTACTATAAAGAAAATGATTAGAGCATGTGCTCGAAATAGACTACTCGCTGTTTACGGACCTTGTGAGAGGTGAAAGAGTCTGAGGGCATTTTCCATGTCGACTCCGAGGATGACAGCTGACGCCATCCTAATTAGAGTTTGGCGTGTCTAGTAAACTGGCAAACAAAGTCCAGAGAGAGAGTGGAACCAGGGTATATTCTTGCAGAAAGTCCTTGCTGGGAGTCACATGCAGGAACACACACACACACATACACACACACACACATATGCACACACACACAGAGAGAATTGGAATCTAACTTTAGAGCTTTGAGAACGGCCTTTGATCTACAAACAGTCGTTGAGATGCTTTGCAATAGAAGCCCATTACAATTATGGAATCCCTCTCTGTCTTTCACTCGTTCTCTTCCTCTCACACACACCCTCTGCATCTGTGTCTTTGTGTGTGTGTGTGTGTGTGTGTGTGTGTGTGTGCGTATGTGCTAAAGAGACAGGGAGACAGAGAAAGAGAGGGAGGGAGAGAAAAAGAAAGAGTGGGAGGAATTGAATAACACTGTTCACCTGACTCCTGCATCACAACCCCCCCCCCCCCCCCCCCCGCCCCCCATCCAAACGAGGGGGTTAAGTCTTTTTCAATGTTCTCCCTTAATCGACACTACACTGTGGGAGACAGAGCAAAAAAGCATCACTGAAGCATGAGGACCAGGTCCTCCAGATGCAGCCCTGTTCCTGGGCAAGGACTCTATGTGGACCACTCCTTCACTCCTTTCCCTTCCCTTCCCTACCACACACACTCACACACACAGTTTGCCTTATACAACCTGTTCCTCATGAAATATTCAGGCTTTGGAAAGTTTTGCTGTTAACACACACACCACACACACACACACACACACACACACCACACACACCAATGAGAGAAAGATGAGCAGTAAAAACATCCATGTGCTCTGGTGGGCCCCAAATGAAAGTCAGATTTGTCCCCGACAGATGGAGCAATTGGTATGCATGCTACTTTCTGCAGCTCTGTCCATCTGACCCATCTAAACACGGAGAAACAGGAGCTCTCTCCCAGGTCCTGTGGCTTAGCACTTCACCTCAGCGGAGTGATTGACAGGCATCTTGGCGGGTATGATTGGCCACCAGCGATCACTGTCCACACCTTATCCTCTAGTCATTTCCTGTGTGAAAGGACTAACATTTTTTCAAGTCATTTACCCCAGCTTCAAAAAAAAGAGTTCTGCTAGAGGACTTTTGTCATTAATCTGTCCACCTGCACAAAAAAAAAAAAGGAATTTATAGTCTGCTCCTAGAGTGCGCCCAGCCCAGCTGTATTTCATTCTCAGCTCATTCTGCCCCTAATAGGATGTGTGTATGTGTGTGTGTATGTGTGTGTGTGTGTGTGTGTGTGTGTGTGTTGAATTGGGAGTATGCCTGGCACATAGTGAATGAACAGTGTTTCACTGCCCTCCTGTCACAACACCAGAATGGCCCCTCTGGATACTTAACGCTCCCGTAATGAATATGCCCATTAATGATTATCGCTGCATTCAATTGGCATCATTTGAGGGTGGAGGAATGAAACAAATCTGTCAGCGCTGGAGTAGCCATGATGGATTTGAACGTTTTTGCATGAAGACATAGAGCTGTTGAAGAACAAACAGTTAACATACTGTAGCTGTGTTTAGGAACAAAGATGTAGGCAAAGAGTCTAAAAAGGAATACAGCTTCAATTATGGAGCAATCTGTGAGGTCGCTTGGTAACAAGAGGCAGGAATTCAACAATCTGTCAGTAGCCATGAAGGATGTAAACGATGGCATAAAGCCATACAAAACAAGCTGTAATTATAGCTGTGTGTAGGGGAATAAACACATAGCATAGGATTCTATAGGAAGTACGATATGTCCATCACTGAGCACACAATTGTTTAGGAGAGACCAGTTAGGAAGCTAATTATGGAGCCATCTGTATGGTCCCTGGGTGCTAGGAGCCGAAGGACTCAAACTACAGGGGGTAGACATGCTGGAGTCTCCTCTCCTCAATCAATCAACACTCAGGGGGCAAGGCAGCACTTCCACATAATTGAGACGGCCGCATGGTGCGATGCCACGCAACACAGAGCAATCAGCCACAAACAACCTTGCCACGTGCCGGAACACCGCTAACGCCCTTGAGGTGCTCGGGTAAACAAGGCGGGGATGAAAAACACAACAGTAAATGTTTCTCAGACTGAGAGTGGTCAAGTGAGGTTGCTTACAACACCATTTGACATTCCCAAGGGAATTGCTTTGCCTACTGATGTGTCACACTTTTGCTGTTTGGGTGTTTGCGTAAGAGAGCAAACATGCAAAAACTGTCTTTTCATTTTCGGTAAAAAATCATTTTCTGACAGGGCTGAATTCTCTGTTTCAAAACATTGGTCAGTAAATGTGCTGTTCAGAATTCTTTGGCCAGGATCTGCCTCTGGCCAAAGAGTGCATGAGAGAGGACAGATGGACATTGGCACCTCATACATCCTAAAGTCCAGCTCAACTTTTGAAGTTGTTGTAATTCTCTGGAGCATTTAATAATTATCTGAACAGCTCAACTAGCAGCAGATGTTTTAGTGTGAAGGTAAAGTTGTCTGATGGGCTGTATCGACTTAGTCACAGAAGTTCATTCATGTTCGTTTCATGATAATTTATGCATTTGTGCACAAGGTTTTCTTTGTATATCAGGCCTTATCTATGTATGAAGTATCAAGTATGTACAGTTCTAAATGTGGCTAACTTTAAGAGAGTCCCTCCAACTGACCTGTGTTAATTATTTATAAATCTCACAGAAAATGTGCTATTTGTACGTCATGGTATGTATATCTTTCTGCGATATGACCTGGATCGTGATGTGAGATTTTGGTCATATCATACACCCCTGATATTAAATATAAAGCATACTACAGCCGATATTGTTACTGTAGATGGGTGTTATTATTATTATTAATTGTGAAGAGATCTGATCTTTCTCCTCTCTCTCTCTCTCT
>PYXC01001057.1:0-27028 GCA_015244755.2 Tenualosa ilisha
CATGCAGTTTTTTAACGAGTCGTATTACCAGAAAGTTCTGACATGTTTTAGGTCAGTAACCGCAGCTACCTTGCATTGACATGACGTATGACATGATCATTTGAAAAAGTGGTATTCTATGTCCTGAACTGTGCTTGACAAAAAGAATCATTTGACATTTGATGCGAAATTGCCTGAACATGACAAGTGACAATGAATCATTGCCTTCTGCATTGCATGAACATATCAAGTGTGATGTTTTGAGTGTTGACAATGAAAATGTCAAAATGTGGTACAAAAAGCCGGATTACCATTCCAGTGCAAAAACATGCAGTTTTGTTAACAAGTCGTATTACCAGGGGTAGTGGTAGCGTAGTGGTTAAGGAACCTGGCTAGCGTGTAAGTAGCCTGAAAAGTTTTGGGTTCGAATCCCGGCTGCCACCGTTGTGCCCTTGAGCAAGGCACTTAACCCTAAGTTGCTCTAGGGGAGAGTGGCCCGGAACAATTGATAGTTGATGAGTTGTAAGTCGCTTTGGATAAAAGCGTCTGCTAAATGCATAAATGTAAATGTAAATGTAATGTACCAGAACATTCTGACATGTTTTAGGTCAGTAACCGCAGCTACCTTGCATTGACATGACGTATGACATGATCATTTGAAAAAGTGGTATTCTATGTCCTGAACTGTGCTTGACAAAAAGAATCATTTGACATTTGATGCGAAATTGCCTGAACATGACAAGTGACAATGAATCATTGCCTTCTGCATTGCATGAACATATCAAGTGTGATGTTTTGAGTGTTGACAATGAAAATGTCAAAATGTGGTACAAAAAGCCGGATTACCATTCCAGTGCAAAACATGCAGTTTTGTTAACGAGTCGTATTACCAGAACGTTCTGACATGTTTTAGGTCAGTAACCGCAGCTACCTTGCATTGACATGACGTATGACATGATCATTGGAAAAAGTGGTATTCTATGTCCTGAACTGTGCTTGACAAAAAGAATCATTTGACATTTGATGCGAAATTGCCTGAACATGACAAGTGACAATGAATCATTGCCTTCTGCATTGCATGAACATATCAAGTGTGATGTTTTGAGTATTGACAATGAAAATGTCAAAATGTGGTACAAAAAGCCGGATTACCATTTCAGTGCAAAAACATGCAGTTTTGTTAACGAGTCGTATTACCAGAAAGTTCTGACATGTTTTAGGTCAGTAACCGCAGCTACCTTGCATTGAAATGACGTATGACATGATCATTTGAAAAAGTGGTATTCTATGTCCTGAACTGTGCTTGACAAAAAGAATCATTTGACATTTGATGTGAAATTGCCTGAACATGACAAGTGACAATGAATCATTGCCTTCTGCATTGCATGAACATATCAAGTGTGATGTTTTGAGTGTTGACAATGAAAATGTCAAAATGTGGTACAAAAAGCCGGATTACCATTCCAGTGCAAAAACATGCAGTTTTGTTAACGAGTCGTATTACCAGAACGTTCTGACATGTTTTAGGTCAGTAACCGCAGCTACCTTGCATTGACATGACGTATGACATGATCATTGGAAAAAGTGGTATTCTATGTCCTGAACTGTGCTTGACAAAAAGAATCATTTGACATTTGATGCGAAATTGCCTGAACATGACAAGTGACAATGAATCATTGCCTTCTGCATTGCATGAACATATCAAGTGTGATGTTTTGAGTATTGACAATGAAAATGTCAAAATGTGGTACAAAAAGCCGGATTACCATTTCAGTGCAAAACATGCAGTTTTGTTAACGAGTCGTATTACCAGAAAGTTCTGACATGTTTTAGGTCATAACCGCAGCTACCTTGCATTGAAATGACGTATGACATGATCATTTGAAAAAGTGGTATTCTATGTCCTGAACTGTGCTTGACAAAAAGAATCATTTGACATTTGATGTGAAATTGCCTGAACATGACAAGTGACAATGAATCATTGCCTTCTGCATTGCATGAACATATCAAGTGTGATGTTTTGAGTGTTGACAATGAAAATGTCAAAATGTGGTACAAAAAAAGCCGGATTACCATCCAGTGCAAAAACATGCAGTTTTGTTAACGAGTCGTATTACCAGAACGTTCTGACATGTTTTTAGGTCAGTAACCGCAGCTACCTTGCATTGACATGACGTATGACATGATCATTTGAAAAAGTGGTATTCTATGTCCTGAACTGTGCTTGACAAAAAGAATCATTTGACATTTGATGCGAAATTGCCTGAACATGACAATTGACAATGAATCATTGCCTTCTGCATTGCATGAACATATCAAGTGTGATGTTTTGAGTGTTGACAATGAAAATGTCAAAATGTGGTACAAAAAAGCCGGATTGCCATTCCAGTGCAAAAACATGCAGTTTTGTTAACGAGTCGTGTTACCAGAGGTGGTGGTTGCGTAGTGGTTAAGGAACCTGGCTAGTGTGTAAGTAGCCTGAAAAGTTGTGGGTTCGAATCCCGGCTGCCACCGTTGTGCCTTGAGCAAGGCACTAACCCTAAGTTGTTCTAGGAGAGACTGGCCCGAACAATTGGTAGTTGATGAGTTGTAAGTCGCTTTGGATAAAAGCGTCTGCTAAATGCATAAATGTAAATGTAATGTACCAGAACGTTCTGACATGTTTTAGGTCAGTAACCACAGCTACCTTGCATTGACATGACGTATGACATGTTCATTTGAAAAAGTGGTATTCTATGTCCTGAACTGTGCTTGACAAAAAGAATCATTTGACATTTGATGCCAAAATTGCCTGAACATGACAAGTGACAATGAATCATTGCCTTCTGCATTGCATGAACATATCAAGTGTGATGTTTTGAGTGTTGACAATGAAAATGTCAAAATGTGGTACAAAAAGACGGATTACCATTCCAGTGCAAAAACATGCAGTTTTGTTAACGAGTCGTATTACCAGAACGTTCTGACATGTTTTAGGTCAGTAACCGCAGCTACCTTGCATTGACATGACGTATGACATGATCATTTGAAAAAGTGGTATTCTATGTCCTGAACTGTGCTTGACAAAAAGAATCATTTGACATTTGATGCGAAATCGCCTGAACATGACAAGTGACAATGAATCATTGCCTTCTGCATTGCATGAACATATCAAGTGTGATGTTTTGAGTGTTGACAATGAAAATGTCAAAATGTGGTACAAAAAGCCGGATTATCATTCCAGTTCAAAAACATGCAGTTTTGTTAACGAGCTGTATTACCAGGGGTGGTGGTAGCGTAGTGGTTAAGGAACCTGCCTAGTGTGTAATTAGCCTGGAAAGTTTTGGGTTCGAATCCCGGCTGCCACCATTGTGCCCTTGAGCAAGGCACTTAATCCTAAGTTGCTCTAGGGGAGACTGGCCCGGAACAATTGATAGTTGATGAGTTGTAAGTCGCTTTGGATAAAAGCGTCTGCTAAATGCATAAATGTAAATGTAATGTACCAGAACATTCTGACATGTTTTAGGTCAGTAACCGCAGCTACCTTGCATTGACATGACGTATGACATGATCATTTGAAAAAGTGGTATTCTATGTCCTGAACTGTGCTTGACAAAAAGAATCATTTGACATTTGATGCGAAATTGCCTGAACATGACAAGTGACAATGAATCATTGCCTTCTGCATTGCATGAACATATCAAGTGTGATGTTTTGAGTGTTGACAATGAAAATGTCAAAATGTGGTACAAAAAGCCGGATTACCATTCCAGTGCAAAAACATGCAGTTTTGTTAACGAGTCGTATTACCAGAACGTTCTGACATGTTTTAGGTCAGTAACCGCAGCTACCTTGCATTGACATGACGTATGACATGATCATTTGAAAAAGTGGTATTCTATGTCCTGAACTGTGCTTGACAAAAAGAATCATTTGACATTTGATGCGAAATCGCCTGAACATGACAAGTGACAATGAATCATTGCCTTCTGCATTGCATGAACATATCAAGTGTGATGTTTTGAGTGTTGACAATGAAAATGTCAAAATGTGGTACAAAAAGCCGGATTACCATTCCAGTTCAAAAACATGCAGTTTTGTTAACGAGCTGTATTACCAGGGGTGGTGGTAGCGTAGTGGTTAAGGAACCTGCCTAGTGTGTAATTAGCCTGGAAAGTTTGGGTTCGAATCCCGGCTGCCACCATTGTGCCCTTGAGCAAGGCACTTAATCCTAAGTTGCTCTAGGGGAGACTGGCCCGGAACAATTGATAGTTGATGAGTTGTAAGTCGCTTTGGATAAAAGCGTCTGCTAAATGCATAAATGTAAATGTAATGTACCAGAACATTCTGACATGTTTTAGGTCAGTAACCGCAGCTACCTTGCATTGACATGACGTATGACATGATCATTTGAAAAAGTGGTATTCTATGTCCTGAACTGTGCTTGACAAAAAGAATCATTTGACATTTGATGCGAAATTGCCTGAACATGACAAGTGACAATGAATCATTGCCTTCTGCATTGCATGAACATATCAAGTGTGATGTTTTGAGTGTTGACAATGAAAATGTCAAAATGTGGTACAAAAAGCCGGATTACCATTCCAGTGCAAAAACATGCAGTTTTGTTAACGAGTCGTATTACCAGAACGTTCTGACATGTTTTAGGTCAGTAACCGCAGCTACCTTGCATTGACATGACGTATGACATGATCATTTGAAAAAGTGGTATTCTATGTCCTGAACTGTGCTTGACAAAAAGAATCATTTGACATTTGATGCGAAATTGCCTGAACATGACAAGTGACAATGAATCATTGCCTTCTGCATTGCATGAACATATCAAGTGTGATGTTTTGAGTGTTGACAATGAAAATGTCAAAATGTGGTACAAAAAGCCGGATTACCATTCCAGTGCAAAAACATGCAGTTTTGTTAACGAGTCGTATTACCAGGGGTGGTGGTAGCGTAGTGGTTAAGGAACCTGCCTAGTGTGTAATTAGCCTGGAAAGTTTTGGGTTCGAATCCCGGCTGCCACCATTGTGCCCTTGAGCAAGGCACTTAACCCTAAGTTGCTCTAGGGGAGACTGGCCCGGAACAATTGATAGTTGATGAGTTGTAAGTCGCTTTGGATAAAAGCGTCTGCTAAATGCGTAAATGTAATGTACCAGAACATTCTGACATGTTTTAGGTCAGTAACCGCAGCTACCTTGCATTGACATGACGTATGACATGATCATTTGAAAAAGTGGTATTCTATGTCCTGAACTGTGCTTGACAAAAAGAATCATTTGACATTTGATGCGAAATTGCCTGAACATGACAAGTGACAATGAATCATTGCCTTCTGCATTGCATGAACATATCAAGTGTGATGTTTTGAGTGTTGACAATGAAAATGTCAAAATGTGGTACAAAAAGCCGGATTACCATTCCAGTGCAAAAACATGCAGTTTTGTTAACGAGTCTTATTACCAGGGGTGGTGGTAGCGTAGTGGTTAAGGAACCTGCCTAGTGTGTAATTAGCCTGAGAAGTTTTGGGTTCGAATCCCGGCTGCCACCGTTGTGCCCTTGAGGAAGGCACTTAACCCTAAGTTGCTCTAGGGGAGACTGGCCTGGAACAATTGATAGTTGATGAGTTGTAAGTCGCTTTGGATAAAAGCGTCTGCAAAATGCACAAATGTAAATGTAAATGTAATGTACCAGAACATTCTGACATGTCTTAGGTCAGTAACCGCAGCTACCTTGCATTGACATGACGTATGACATGATCATTTGAAAAAGTGGTATTCTATGTCCTGAACTGTGCTTGACAAAAAGAATCATTTGACATTTGATGCGAAATTGCCTGAACATGACAAGTGACAATGAATCATTGCTTTCTGCATTGCATGAACATATCAAGTGTGATGTTTTGAGTGTTGACAATGAAAATGTCAAAATGTGGTACAAAAAGCCGGATTACCATTCCAGTGCAAAAACATGCAGTTTTGTTAACGAGTCGTATTACCAGAACGTTCTGACATGTTTTAGGTCAGTAACCGCAGCTACCTTGCATTGACATGACGTATGACATGATCATTTGAAAAAGTGGTATTCTATGTCCTGAACTGTGCTTGACAAAAAGAATCATTTGACATTTGATGCGAAATTGCCTGAACATGACAAGTGACAATGAATCATTGCCTTCTGCATTGCATGAACATATCAAGTGTGATGTTTTGAGTGTTGACAATGAAAATGTCAAAATGTGGTACAAAAAGCCGGATTACCATTCCAGTGCAAAAACATGCAGTTTTGTTAACGAGTCGTATTACCAGAACGTTCTGACATGTTTTAGGTCAGTAACCGCAGCTACCTTGCATTGACATGACGTATGACATGATCATTTGAAAAAGTGGTATTCTATGTCCTGAACTGTGCTTGACAAAAAGAATCATTTGACATTTGATGCGAAATTGCCTGAACATGACAAGTGACAATGAATCATTGCCTTCTGCATTGCATGAACATATCAAGTGTGATGTTTTGAGTGTTGACAATGAAAATGTCAAAATGTGGTACAAAAAGCCGGATTACCATTCCAGTGCAAAAACATGCAGTTTTGTTAACGAGTCGTATTACCAGGGGTGGTGGTAGCGTAGTGGTTAAGGAACCTGCCTAGTGTGTAATTAGCCTAGAAAGTTTTGGGTTCGAATCCCGGCTGCCACCGTTGTGCCCTTGAGCAAGGCACTTAACCCTAAGTTGCTCTAGGGGAGACTGGCCTGGAACAATTGATAGTTGATGAGTTGTAAGTCGCTTTGGATAAAAGCGTCTGCTAAATGCATAAATGTAAATGTAATGTACCAGAACATTCTGACATGTTTTAGGTCAGTAACCGCAGCTACCTTGCATTGACATGACGTATGACATGATCATTTGAAAAAGTGGTATTCTATGTCCTGAACTGTGCTTGACAAAAAGAATCATTTGACATTTGATGCGAAATTGCCTGAACATGACAAGTGACAATGAATCATTGCCTTCTGCATTGCATGAACATATCAAGTGTGATGTTTTGAGTGCTGACAATGAAAATGTCAAAATGTGGTACAAAAAGCCGGATTACCATTCCAGTGCAAAAACATGCAGTTTTGTTAACGAGTCGTATTGCCAGGGGTGGTGGTAGCGTAGTGGTTAAGGAACCTGCCTAGTGTGTAATTAGCCTGGAAAGTTTTGGGTTCAAATCCCGGCTGCCACCGTTGTGCCCTTGAGCAAGGCACTTAACCCTAAGTTGCTCTAGGGGAGACTGGCCCGGAACAATTGATAGTTGATGAGTTGTAAGTCGCTTTGGATAAAAGCGTCTGCTAAATGCATAAATGTAAATGTAATGTACCAGAACATTCTGACATGTTTTAGGTCAGTAACCGCAGCTACCTTGCATTGACATGACGTATGACATGATCATTTGAAAAAGTGGTATTCTATGTCCTGAACTGTGCTTGACAAAAAGAATCATTTGACATTTGATGCGAAATTGCCTGAACATGACAAGTGACAATGAATCATTGCCTTCTGCATTGCATGAACATATCAAGTGTGATGTTTTGAGTGTTAGGGTTAGGGTTAGGGTTAGGGTTAGGGTTATAGGGATAAAACCCCCTATGGTACCCCCTACCATAGGGGTTTTCGGCCATAGCTTCGGCTGGGAAGGTCCTAGAGACATACTTCCAAGTTCCCCGGATTCCTTGTGCCCAGGCCTTTCCATTGATATGACGCTCGATCCGGTAACTCCTTCGGGGGCGGAGCTATTCCCGGAAATAGCGTTATTTTGGCCGTATCTCCGGAACGGAAGGTCGTAGAGACATGGGACCACGTCTGGCGTGTTCAGCGCACCCGAAAATGGGCAGGCGGATCTTGGTTTCAAGTCTCTACGACCTTCCGTTCGGGAGATATTAACGAAAAACCGTTTTTGCCCATTGACTTCAATGTTAACGAAAAATGTTGAAAATTTTTCTAAGTCCAAACGCCAAAAAAAAAAAAAGAAATATGTTAGAAGCACGTTTCAGGCCATTTGGAGTCGATTGGTACCTACTTTTGGTGACCCTATGGGTTAGGGTTAGGGGAAATTGCCAGGTCCAGCACGCGGAGAGGATTGATTCGGACCCCGGAAAGGTAAGTAAGGTAAGTAGGGGAAGGGGTTTAGGGTGTGGGGATGGAATTAGGGTTAGGGTTAGGTTAGGGTTAGGTTAGGGTTAGGGTTAGGGTTATAGGGATAAAACCCCCTAGGGTTAGGGTTAGGTTGGGGTTTAATTCTAGATCGCGCAAGCACAGGCCAGGGCCCCCGGACCATGCAAGCACGGCCCAGGGGATCCCCGGCCCACGCAAGCACGACCCAGAGCAGGCACTGTCCATCCCCCTTCCCGTTTGTCATCCCTCCACCAACACCAACTGATATTGTTCTCTCTCCCCTTCCTTCCCTCCTTCCCTGATGTGGGTTTAATAAACAGCTGAGGTGTTCTCCAGCTGTGGTTCCAAAAATTGCCCATCACAATATGTAAATAGGTAGTTAGTGTTTAGCCAGCAGGTAAGTATAATTTTGTAGCTTAGCTTAGGATGTTAGCTAGCCATTCATATATATTTTTGTTGCTTAGCTTAAGGTAGTAGCTAGCAGGTAAGTATATTTTTTTAGCTTGGCTTAGTTTTTAATTTTTAATATATTTAGCCCTGTTGCAACGTTTCGGCCTTCTTTGAGGCCTTCATCAGGCAAGGGCTATTGTGTTGTGATGTTAGGAAAGAAAAATAAATACCCGACCGCGCCCAGGACACCATCACCAGGTAAGTGGGGGAGGGGGGGGGGGGGGGGGTTTGGTGTTGGGGTTAGGTTGAGGATGGGGGTTAGGTTAGGTATGGGTATGGGTAAGGGGCTGAGGTGTTGGGGTTAGGTTTAGGATGGGGGTTAGGTTGAGGATGGGGGTTAGGTTAGGTATGGGTAAGGGACTGAGGTGTTGGGTTAGAATATATCCCGGGCCCACCGAGGTGGTGCCCGGGTTAGGCACTGGCCATACGCCGGTTCACTATCCCCCCCTCCCCCTGACCAATGACCCCCAGTTCACATCTCCACACACACAGAGACAGGCAGATTAGGGTTAGTCCAGTGAAGACCCCCAGTTCACATCTCCAGACACCAGAAAGAAGGCAGATTAGGGTTAGTCCATCGGCCATAGCTCGAATTAGCATTAAAATACCCAAGGTTAGGGTTAGGATTTAGTCCTGGTTGGGGTTATTTAGTTAAAATTAGCCTAATTTAGCTTTAAAGGGGAGAGCTTTGGGCTTAGTAGGGATATTAGTTGGAGTCTACTTTGTTTAGTTTAGGTGCAGCCTAGTAGGCTCTTCCCGCCTAATTGTGTGTCTCTATTTTGACCTTTTTGTCCTTAGTTAGTTAGCATTAGTCCTGTTTTTGCGACGCGTTTCGACCTCCAGCGGTCTCATCAGGCATGGTAAGGACTATGCTTGCGGGGTAAGTATGAGCATGTTGCTCCTTCAAATGCACAGCTCCAACTGAGGGCTCAATGTGTGGCTCCTCCTTTTATAGTCTGATTAATATCCCACTTGATTTTAGTTAATCCTTAATTTAGGTTTCTCCCTTCTCCCCCAGGTAAGTATTTATCTTATTTATGGTGTTATTTCACCTTTTTGTTTAATCCCCCCTGTTTTTTTGTCTTTCAGGTACCAGGACTGCGGCTTCAAGACCCCCAGTTCACATCCATATCTCCGAATGTCCAAAGCAGATTAGGGTTAGCCACACGAAGACCCCCAGTTCACGTCCACATCCCAACATATCCAGAGCAGATTAGGGTTAGCCACTTAGCCAGGGAGAGGGAGGGCAGATCCGGACGCAGGCACGGGCAGAGTTAGGTTAGAATATATCCCGGGCCCACCGAGGTGGTGCCCGGGTTAGGCACTGGCCATACGCCGGTTCACTATCCCCCCCTCCCCCTGACCAATGACCCCCAGTTCACATCTCCACACACACAGAGACAGGCAGATTAGGGTTAGTCCAGTGAAGACCCCCAGTTCACATCTCCAGACACCAGAAAGAAGGCAGATTAGGGTTAGTCCATCGGCCATAGCTCGAATTAGCATTAAAATACCCAAGGTTAGGGTTAGGATTTAGTCCTGGTTGGGGTTATTTAGTTAAAATTAGCCTAATTTAGCTTTAAAGGGGAGAGCTTTGGGCTTAGTAGGGATATTAGTTGGAGTCTACTTTGTTTAGTTTAGGTGCAGCCTAGTAGGCTCTTCCCGCCTAATTGTGTGTCTCTATTTTGACCTTTTTGTCCTTAGTTAGTTAGCATTAGTCCTGTTTTTGCGACGCGTTTCGACCTCCAGCGGTCTCATCAGGCATGGTAAGGACTATGCTTGCGGGGTAAGTATGAGCATGTTGCTCCTTCAAATGCACAGCTCCAACTGAGGGCTCAATGTGTGGCTCCTCCTTTTATAGTCTGATTAATATCCCACTTGATTTTAGTTAATCCTTAATTTAGGTTTCTCCCTTCTCCCCCAGGTAAGTATTTATCTTATTTATGGTGTTATTTCACCTTTTTGTTTAATCCCCCCTGTTTTTTTGTCTTTCAGGTACCAGGACTGCGGCTTCAAGACCCCCAGTTCACATCCATATCTCCGAATGTCCAAAGCAGATTAGGGTTAGCCACACGAAGACCCCCAGTTCACGTCCACATCCCAACATATCCAGAGCAGATTAGGGTTAGCCACTTAGCCAGGGAGAGGGAGGGCAGATCCGGACGCAGGCACGGGCAGAGTTAGGTTAGAATATATCCCGGGCCCACCGAGGTGGTGCCCGGGTTAGGCACTGGCCATACGCCGGTTCACTATCCCCCCCTCCCCCTGACCAATGACCCCCAGTTCACATCTCCACACACACAGAGACAGGCAGATTAGGGTTAGTCCAGTGAAGACCCCCAGTTCACATCTCCAGACACCAGAAAGAAGGCAGATTAGGGTTAGTCCATCGGCCATAGCTCGAATTAGCATTAAAATACCCAAGGTTAGGGTTAGGATTTAGTCCTGGTTGGGGTTATTTAGTTAAAATTAGCCTAATTTAGCTTTAAAGGGGAGAGCTTTGGGCTTAGTAGGGATATTAGTTGGAGTCTACTTTGTTTAGTTTAGGTGCAGCCTAGTAGGCTCTTCCCGCCTAATTGTGTGTCTCTATTTTGACCTTTTTGTCCTTAGTTAGTTAGCATTAGTCCTGTTTTTGCGACGCGTTTCGACCTCCAGCGGTCTCATCAGGCATGGTAAGGACTATGCTTGCGGGGTAAGTATGAGCATGTTGCTCCTTCAAATGCACAGCTCCAACTGAGGGCTCAATGTGTGGCTCCTCCTTTTATAGTCTGATTAATATCCCACTTGATTTTAGTTAATCCTTAATTTAGGTTTCTCCCTTCTCCCCCAGGTAAGTATTTATCTTATTTATGGTGTTATTTCACCTTTTTGTTTAATCCCCCCTGTTTTTTTGTCTTTCAGGTACCAGGACTGCGGCTTCAAGACCCTAGGGTTAGGGTTAGGGTTAGGGTTAGGTTGGGGTTAGACATAAACCCGGCTGCAAAAAAGGCTCCCACCAGTCAGCTAGGGCCCAGGGTTAGGATGGGGGGTTGGTAGGGGTTTGGGAATGGGTTTTCTTAGGGGCCAGGGGTTAGGGGTTAGGGGTTAGGGTTAGGGTTAGGGTTAGGGTTAGGGTTAGGGTTGAAAATAATCCCTGGGCCGACATTTCTGTCAGCTCCAGGTTGGGCACGGTCCTTCCCCGAGTGATCGATGAGCCAATTTTAGGGTGTAGTGGGTTAGGGTTAGGCATAGGTCTACCCAGGGTTAGGGTTAGGAATTAGGTTGGGTTTAGGTTAGCTAGTTAAGTGAACTTAGCTAAGTACCATGCCATAAGTGTGGCTATGGTGGTAAAAATATTAGGCTAGTAGCCTTAAAGACAGGATTTTTAGTTATGCCTCCCTTAAAATAAACCATGCCAAAATGTGGCTATGGTGGTTCCAAAAATTTGTTAGAGAAATGCATGCGCCCTGTGTTGCAACGTTTCGACCGAGGTTGGGTCTTCATCAGGCTTACAGGGGCATGTTGTCGCTTGAGCAGCTGAGGGGTAAATGAGGGCTTGAAGTGCAGCTCCTCCCTTTTATAGTGTCTGGCTTAGTGGCCCTTAATTAGCTTATTTTAGCTTTTAGTATGTCTTGTGTCTCTCACTTGAATTTAGCTTAGATTAGCCTTTAGTTTTAACTTAATTTCCTCTCTTTACAGGTCTTCAGGTAAGTATTAGTTTATTTCTTTGCCCTTAGTATATTTCTTTAGCTTAGTTAGCTTTTTTATAAGTGATCCTCCAGGTAAGTATGATTTCTTCTATCATTTCAGCTTAGTTAGCTTTAGTTTATTTCTGTTATTTAGCTCAGTTAGCTTTTGTTTAACTCCATCCAGTTTAGTTTAATTCTGTTTAGCTTTGTTCGCTTAATACTGTTATGTTAACTTGTTTTCCTCTTCTTTTGTAGGTAATCCTCCAGGTAAGTAGGTTTTCATCTATCCTTTATCATTTCTCTTATGTTAACCATTTCTCTTTTTTATGTATAATACCTGTCTAATTCTTCCACATCCACCGAATAAAAAGGCTCATAAATGCACCCAGGGAGGCACAGGCTGGATAGGGTTGAAAATAATCCCTGGGCCGACATTTCTGTCAGCTCCAGGTTGGGCACGGTCCTTCCCCGAGTGATCGATGAGCCAATTTTAGGGTGTAGTGGGTTAGGGTTAGGCATAGGTCTACCCAGGGTTAGGGTTAGGAATTAGGTTGGGTTTAGGTTAGCTAGTTAAGTGAACTTAGCTAAGTACCATGCCATAAGTGTGGCTATGGTGGTAAAAATATTAGGCTAGTAGCCCTAAAGACAGGATTTTTAGTTATGCCTCCCTTAAAATAAACCATGCCAAAATGTGGCTATGGTGGTTCCAAAAATTTGTTAGAGAAATGCATGCGCCCTGTGTTGCAACGTTTCGACCGAGGTTGGGTCTTCATCAGGCTTACAGGGGCATGTTGTCGCTTGAGCAGCTGAGGGGTAAATGAGGGCTTGAAGTGCAGCTCCTCCCTTTTATAGTGTCTGGCTTAGTGGCCCTTAATTAGCTTATTTTAGCTTTTAGTATGTCTTGTGTCTCTCACTTGAATTTAGCTTAGATTAGCCTTTAGTTTTAACTTAATTTCCTCTCTTTACAGGTCTTCAGGTAAGTATTAGTTTATTTCTTTGCCCTTAGTATATTTCTTTAGCTTAGTTAGCTTTTTTATAAGTGATCCTCCAGGTAAGTATGATTTCTTCTATCATTTCAGCTTAGTTAGCTTTAGTTTATTTCTGTTATTTAGCTCAGTTAGCTTTTGTTTAACTCCATCCAGTTTAGTTTAATTCTGTTTAGCTTTGTTCGCTTAATACTGTTATGTTAACTTGTTTTCCTCTTCTTTTGTAGGTAATCCTCCAGGTAAGTAGGTTTTCATCTATCCTTTATCATTTCTCTTATGTTAACCATTTCTCTTTTTTATGTATAATACCTGTCTAATTCTTCCACATCCACCGAATAAAAAGGCTCATAAATGCACCCAGGGAGGCACAGGCTGGATAGGGTTGAAAATAATCCCTGGGCCGACATTTCTGTCAGCTCCAGGTTGGGCACGGTCCTTCCCCGAGTGATCGATGAGCCAATTTTAGGGTGTAGTGGGTTAGGGTTAGGCATAGGTCTACCCAGGGTTAGGGTTAGGAATTAGGTTGGGTTTAGGTTAGCTAGTTAAGTGAACTTAGCTAAGTACCATGCCATAAGTGTGGCTATGGTGGTAAAAATATTAGGCTAGTAGCCTTAAAGACAGGATTTTTAGTTATGCCTCCCTTAAAATAAACCATGCCAAAATGTGGCTATGGTGGTTCCAAAAATTTGTTAGAGAAATGCATGCGCCCTGTGTTGCAACGTTTCGACCGAGGTTGGGTCTTCATCAGGCTTACAGGGGCATGTTGTCGCTTGAGCAGCTGAGGGGTAAATGAGGGCTTGAAGTGCAGCTCCTCCCTTTTATAGTGTCTGGCTTAGTGGCCCTTAATTAGCTTATTTTAGCTTTTAGTATGTCTTGTGTCTCTCACTTGAATTTAGCTTAGATTAGCCTTTAGTTTTAACTTAATTTCCTCTCTTTACAGGTCTTCAGGTAAGTATTAGTTTATTTCTTTGCCCTTAGTATATTTCTTTAGCTTAGTTAGCTTTTTATAAGTGATCCTCCAGGTAAGTATGATTTCTTCTATCATTTCAGCTTAGTTAGCTTTAGTTTATTTCTGTTATTTAGCTCAGTTAGCTTTTGTTTAACTCCATCCAGTTTAGTTTAATTCTGTTTAGCTTTGTTCGCTTAATACTGTTATGTTAACTTGTTTTCCTCTTCTTTTGTAGGTAATTCTCCAGGTAAGTAGGTTTTCATCTATCCTTTATCATTTCTCTTATGTTAACCATTTCTCTTTTTATGTATAATACCTGTCTAATTCTTCCACATCCACCGAATAAAAAGGCTCATAAATGCACCCAGGGAGGCACAGGCTGGATAGGGTTGAAAATAATCCCTGGGCCGACATTTCTGTCAGCTCCAGGTTGGGCACGGTCCTTCCCCGAGTGATCGATGAGCCAATTTTAGGGTGTAGTGGGTTAGGGTTAGGCATAGGTCTACCCAGGGTTAGGGTTAGGAATTAGGTTGGGTTTAGGTTAGCTAGTTAAGTGAACTTAGCTAAGTACCATGCCATAAGTGTGGCTATGGTGGTAAAAATATTAGGCTAGTAGCCTTAAAGACAGGATTTTTAGTTATGCCTCCCTTAAAATAAACCATGCCAAAATGTGGCTATGGTGGTTCCAAAAATTTGTTAGAGAAATGCATGCGCCCTGTGTTGCAACGTTTCGACCGAGGTTGGGTCTTCATCAGGCTTACAGGGGCATGTTGTCGCTTGAGCAGCTGAGGGGTAAATGAGGGCTTGAAGTGCAGCTCCTCCCTTTTATAGTGTCTGGCTTAGTGGCCCTTTGAAAATAATCCCTGGGCCGACATTTCTGTCAGCTCCAGGTTGGGCACGGTCCTTCCCCGAGTGATCGATGAGCCAATTTTAGGGTGTAGTGGGTTAGGGTTAGGCATAGGTCTACCCAGGGTTAGGGTTAGGAATTAGGTTGGGTTTAGGTTAGCTAGTTAAGTGAACTTAGCTAAGTACCATGCCATAAGTGTGGCTATGGTGGTAAAAATATTAGGCTAGTAGCCTTAAAGACAGGATTTTTAGTTATGCCTCCCTTGGGTTAGGGTTAGGGTTAGGGTTAGGGTTAGGGTTAGGGTTAGGATTAAAAAATATCCGTGGCCCCAACCAAGCCAGGACTAGGGGGAAGGGAAGGGGGTAGGAAAACACTTAGGAAGTAGGGGTTGAGGATAGGATAGGGTTAGGACCGGTTCAGGGTAAGGAAGGGTTTCGGGTTAGGTTTAGGGATGGGGTTAGGATTAGGGTTAGGTTTAGGGGTAGGGTTGGGGTTAAGGTTAGATTTAGGATAGGGTTAGGTTTAGGGGAGGATCAAGGATTAGGGTAAAGTTAGGATAAGGAATAGAAGTTAGGGTAAGGGATGGGGATGGGGTTAGGGTTAGGTCTGGGGTAGGGTTAGGTTTAGGGAAGGGTCTAGGGTTAGGGTTAGGTTAAGGGAAGGGTTGGGGTTAGGTTTAGGGATGGGGTTGGGGTTAGGGTTAGGTTCAGGGTAGGGGTTAGGTTAAGGCATAGGTAAGGGGTTGAGGTTAGGTTTAGGCAAGGTCAAATGGGATGGGAAGGAGGTAAGGGAGTCCCAGCGAGGCCGGGGTTCACGTTAGGCACGGTCCTTCCCAGAGAGGGTCAAGCCCCCCGCTACTCATTGAGGCCCCCCGGGTACCCCGTTCCTAGTTTTTTGATCCATTTGTGTTCAACATGTTTCCTTTGTTTATCTTTCCACAGGGAGTTATGTTGGAGGACCATCACTCGGAGGCATTGAAGGCCGTGGGTAAGGAAATGTTTCACAAGGTGAGTATCTTTTTCCTTTTGATTTCTAATATTGTATCGATGTTGACACAATCGTTTAAGTATAGTGTTTTTAGTCTCTCCCACATATTGGGATCCACATCTAATACAATATATAAGATAAATACAGTTTTGTGTCCGTGGATCGGGAGCAGGCCAAATCTTAAATATTTGTTTTGTTTGGTGGTTCCTGATCCATTTTTTATGTTGGAATTCTGGACAGTAAGGAGGTTTCTGCCTAGATTGTATTCGAGGCAATTTACTATGGACCAAAATGTCCTGCAGATTACGATTCCTCCTAAATGCCGAGATGACTTTGACCTTTTGTAGCACGTGGGTGTCTTTAATAAATCTGTTGAAGTTAGATTTAACCGTTCTATTAAGTTGTACACTAATTTTGGAATATGTGGTAATCAGGGGGAGTAACTCTTTTGTTTCTTTTTCTTTAGGTTCCCGAAATGAGCGAAGACCTCGCCGCAGGAAGGAACGTGAGTATCCTCTCTTTCGTAAAACTTTAAAGAGGGTCTTAGTCGCTTCCCAAAAATGCTCCTCCTGACTGCAAATCCGGTGAAACCTCAAGAGCTGCGATTTAAGAATCCCCCCGAAGGTATGTTTGGGATGAAAACTGGACTTGAATAAGAGGGCATGGGTGTCCGTTTCTTTAAAATAAACCTTCGAGCTTAAGGTCTTGGTAACATCAAAATCTCGCCCTTTAAAAATAATTGTGTCTAAAAAATTGACTTGTTGTAGGTCCAAATTATAGGATAATTTAATAGATTTGTGATGGTTATTTAAAATTCCAAAGAATACTTCAAAATCCTCCCTAGTATAGGTCCAAATACCCCAAATATCATCAAGAAATCTATAGTAGTGAAGGGGTTTTAAAGGGCAAACGGCAAGGGCTGTCTCCTCCCAAGAGGCCATAAAAATGTTGGCGTATGAAGGAGCAAAGCGTTTACCCATTGCTGTGCCTTTTACTTGCAAATAGGCCTTAGAATCGAATTCGAAGTCATTTCGAGTCAAATTAATTTCCAATAATTTTATAAGCCATTTGTCTGGTCTTGTTGGATTTGGGAATTTTTTAAAAAATTTTTAATCGCCTCTAGGCCATCTTTGTGTCAATGTTTGTGTATAGACTTTCTATGTCCATTGTAAAAAGATATGAATTTGTTGGTATTTTTAAATTTTTAATTTTTTCCAAAAAATCATATGTATCCTTGATGTAACTAGAGTGACGATTGGAAATCGGATTCAAATAGTATTCAATATATTCAGCTGTATAGTAGGTTTCACTATTACAGTCAGAGACAATTGGTCGACCAGGGGGGATTTTAAACGGTTTTGGCCAGGTGCTAGGGTCTTTATGAATTTTTGGAAGCAGATAGAAGATTCGTGGGCGAGGATTTCCTGGACCTTTCAGGTAAGTTTTTTGTTTGAAATTTATGTAACCTTCTTTTTGCAGGTTATCCAGGATTTCCTCCACCATGGGAATCGTTTCTTGAAATATTAGAGTTTTTAACTTAACATAGTGGTTTTGATTATTCAGTTGTCTTTCGGCTTCCCAAAGATATTGTGTCCTATCCAGAATAACTATACTACTGCCTTTATCCGCAGGTTTTATAACAATGTTTTTAAAGTTCTGTAAGTTTTTAAGAGCCAGAATCTCCTCCGATGAAAGGTTCAAGGGATCCCTTTGGTCCCAGTGCAGGTTCCTGAGGGCATACTGATCCGCCCTAATGATTTGTCGGATGGTTCTAGGTATTTGGTTTGTTTTCGGAACCCAATCAGACTTTGGCATGAAGGGTAAGGGATCAGGATCCTGTCTGCCCTCAAAATAGGCTGTTAGTTTTAATCTACGATGGTATGTTTGAAGATCCATAGTCATTTGTGTTTTCTGGTTTTTATCTAATTTATAGGTCGGAATAAAGGTAAGTCCCTTGCTCAATAATTGTAATTGCTCCTGTGTTGGTTTAAAAAAATTGGATAAGTTGACTACATTATGTTGCCCCACCTGAACAGTTGGACTCATGGGGCTTATAAGTTTAGGTGTCTTGTCCAATGTTTTAAAATGGCCTCAGCCGTACTCTTGCTCCAATGTATTTTATCCGTAGTCTGGAATCCCTCTTGTGGTAGTTTAGGAATGAATGGCATGTTGATACGGATGTGTGCATTCAATTCCTCTAGGTTATTCTGATATTCAGTCTCCAGTGTAGTAGAAAAATTGATTAAAGGGATCCAGACCTCCGCATGCGGGAACTTGTCCCTGGTCATCTTGACAGCTTTTTGGAGCTGTTTTACTGCCGTCTGTTTTGGCTTTTGTTCCATGTGGAGGATGCCAAAAGATAGGACCACCTTCTCCACTACTATGGGGGTGGCCTTCACCTTCTCCAGAATGGCCTCAGCATGCCTGAATGTTGCTCCCGGGAAACTGTCAATTTGCAGGTCCGGGATATCATGACCTGGGATCCGGGATAGGTTTGAGTCCCCTAGGAACAGCCATTTTTTGCGAACTGTCAGGGACCAATCCACCATCTTCCTTCTAGTGCTAAGATGTCTGGTTGGTTTGAATTTCCAAGGGGAACTGGCTGCCAATAGTTGTTGAGGGGTCTCTTCCTCTTCTGAGTCCGACGGGGGTGGAGAAGTCTCCTCCTCCGACTCTTGTAAAGGGGGTTCCTCAATTGGAGGGTGATCTAACCCAACCAGAGGATCTTCCCGTTCCACAGAGGACTCCCTCACTCTGTCTCGCCCACCAAGAGGAGTGTCAAGAAGGGCAGGTTGAGGAGGGATTTGTACGATCTCTGGGGTCAAACAGATTCCCAACAGGGGATCGTCTTCCTGCAGCACACAAGGATTTCTAACTCTCCTCTTCCTTTGCTCCAGGGGAGTCTTTCCTTGGGGTACATAATCCTTAAAGGGATTTCGTGGGGAGAGGGTTTCCCTTGTGATGCCCAAGGGTGGAAAATCATCCTCCCGGAAGATGGTGTCCTCAACGGTGAGCCATATTTGTTCAGGATCAGTCTGAGTTTGTGCATTTATTTTATCAGATAACTCCAGTGTCGGGGTAACAACCGAGCTAGAGAGGTCCCTTAGCAGTTGTTCCGTTTTATCTAAGGCCTCTTTATGTAGACGTTTTCTGAACTTCTTATGTGCCCAGTCTGTGGCGATTCTGAGGGCATCACGCCAACTTGGTTGCATGAGGGGTTTCAGTTCCTCCAAAATTTTGTTAATGTTCTCCTGATAATGTTCGTCCAGAATCAATTGAGTAGTATAGGCCCAATTTTTTGCATTGCCCTCAAGTAGCAATTGAGTAGTTTCCGTGAGGGCGACTGGTTTGATAATTGAGCTCAAATACTCTGTAATGCGTTGAAAAGTCGGAGGTGAATTCTCATTAGTCTCAGGAGAAATATTCCTGAGATGGTGTAACATCCGAATGAGATCATATATTTTCTTAGTAATGATTCTTTGGTTCGGGTCCAATGGTGTATAATTTGTTCTTTGACGGGGTCTGAAACCACCGTTGTTTAAAACCCTAGGTTGAAAATTTTTTGTGTTTCTAGGATTCTTTTTGTAATTGGTTCTCCTTTCATTCCAACTAACCGTTCGGTTGGAGCGTTGATTGGAATTGCTCCCAAGTCTCCAGTATCTTTCTCTTGACCGGTTAGCCATCTTTGGATGAAAGGAGCTAGTAAAATATCAATCAAAAAGGAAATTGTATTTCTACTAAGTTAAAGCGCAAATGAAACAGGTAAACAACGCTCAGAAGATCACAAAAAGTCACAAAAGTATGAGCAAAAAAAACAAAAAGCCTTTCAAAGGTTTCAAAACACAGAAGATCGCAATTTGCTTTCTATATAGCCCTAAACATTAAAATTTTCAAACTTAAAGGCTCTGTGTTAACTCACAGGCAGTGAGAGGAAAAGAAAAGAAAAAGAAAAAAAGAAAAATTATTTCTCAATAAGCCCAAATAATTCGCGACGTTTCGAAAATAATCTTTCTTCTTCAGGCTTGGGCTATTCACAAAAAGAGGAGGCCTTTTGCCGTCCTGTGTTGCAAAAGATATTAAAGTAAACAAAGATATTAAAGTAAATGAAAAACAATATGGGATTGTAAGTGGCAAGTCGCTCACTTAATTTCCAAAGATTTAAAATAAACAAAGATATTAAAGTAAATTCAAAAAGTTGGTCAAAAAAGGTCTTTTTTATGAAGTTCTAACTCAAAAGGCCAACAATGTAAAGCAATAGGCTCAGTTTGGTAGGAGAGGTCTTGTCTCTTCGCTGTCCAAAGCTAGAATGAGCAGAAATCGCCTTGTCTCCGCCTTTTATAGTGTGGGCGGAGCTTTCAGAAAAAGCGGTTTTCTAAACTGAATTTATGAAATAAGGCTTCAAATAATGTTTTTTATGAGTAGTTTTAGATATTTTTTGATTTTTTGGGTGTTTTTTAACTGTTTTAAGATTTTTAACAGAAGTTATTTCACAAAGTGAGTAGAAACAGTCGTATTTTTAGAATGAAGATTGTAAATAGTTCTCAATGTATTTTTAAACTTATGAACAATAACAAACTGATGAAATAAAATTTTACCATTATTCTTGTTTAAGATTTTTAGGAAATTTTCAGAGCAAAGGGTTTCCAAAGGACTTTTTTTTCCAATGGATCTCCATGAAATACGTTTAAAAGGGGCACTCCTAGAGGGTTACCCAACGAGAGCAATCGGGACAAGAACCCCCCCCGGGAGGCACAGGCTGATTAGGATTAAAAAATATCCGTGGCCCCAACCAAGCCAGGACTAGGGGGAAGGGAAGGGGGTAGGAAAACACTTAGGAAGTAGGGGTTGAGGATAGGATAGGGTTAGGACCGGTTCAGGGTAAGGAAGGGTTTCGGGTTAGGTTTAGGGATGGGGTTAGGATTAGGGTTAGGTTTAGGGGTAGGGTTGGGGTTAAGGTTAGATTTAGGATAGGGTTAGGTTTAGGGGAGGATCAAGGATTAGGGTAAAGTTAGGATAAGGGTTAGGGTTAGGGTTAGGGTTAGGGTTAGGGTTAGGGTTAGGGATATAAAAAATCCGCGGGCCAGCATTGCTGCTGACCTCGCGTTGGGCACGGTCCTTCCCCAGGTGATCAATGACCCCCTTTAATGGTGCTGCAGGTTAGGGTTAGGCATTGTTCCCCCCAGGTTAGGGTTAGGAGATGGATTAGGGTTAGGTTAAATTTAACTAGCTAGTCAGGTAGACTTAGCATAGTTTGTCATGCCATGAGTGTAGCTATGACCATTCAAACATTAGGCTTAGAAGCCTTTAAAAATTATCAAGCCTACTCCAAAGAGTGATCCATGGCCTTAGTTATGGCCATGGGGTTTCCAAAAATTAGGTTTTAGAGAGATACATGCTCCCTGAGTTGCAACGTTTCGGAACGGATTGTCCTTCATCAGGCACAGGGGCATGTTGACTCGTCCGCGGTCTAGGACAGAATGAGGGCTTTCAGTGAAGCTCCCCTATTTATAGTCTGGGCTGTATGGCCCTTTATTAGCTTTTCTTAGCTTAGTTTATTTTTGTCTAGCTTAGTTTAGCTTAGAACATTATTATTTATGTGTCTTTATTTCTTACAACTGGGGAATTTATTTCTTTTTGGCTTTTTGCCCTTAGTTTGCTTTCTTAGCTTAGTTATGGCTCTTTTTGCCCTTAGTTAGCATTTCTTAGCTTAGTTTTTTTTCTTAGTTCTTTTAGTTTTTTGCTTCTTTTTGCACTTAATCATCTGTGTTCTTTCTTTTCACAGGTATTCATCCCAGGTAAGTATCTTCACGGTTCCAGGTAAGTATCTTTGCTGTCCTTTAGGTTCTCTCTTATCTTTATTATTTTTAATTTTGATCCACTCTTCCATAGGCACCCGCAAGGGGCCCATTAATACACCCAGGGAGGCACAGGCTGGTTAGGGATATAAAAAATCCGCGGGCCAGCATTGCTGCTGACCTCGCGTTGGGCACGGTCCTTCCCCAGGTGATCAATGACCCCCTTTAATGGTGCTGCAGGTTAGGGTTAGGCATTGTTCCCCCCAGGTTAGGGTTAGGAGATGGATTAGGGTTAGGTTAAATTTAACTAGCTAGTCAGGTAGACTTAGCATAGTTTGTCATGCCATGAGTGTAGCTATGACCATTCAAACATTAGGCTTAGAAGCCTTTAAAAATTATCAAGCCTACTCCAAAGAGTGATCCATGGCCTTAGTTATGGCCATGGGGTTTCCAAAAATTAGGTTTTAGAGAGATACATGCTCCCTGAGTTGCAACGTTTCGGAACGGATTGTCCTTCATCAGGCACAGGGGCATGTTGACTCGTCCGCGGTCTAGGACAGAATGAGGGCTTTCAGTGAAGCTCCCCTATTTATAGTCTGGGCTGTATGGCCCTTTATTAGCTTTTCTTAGCTTAGTTTATTTTTGTCTAGCTTAGTTTAGCTTAGAACATTATTATTTATGTGTCTTTATTTCTTACAACTGGGGAATTTATTTCTTTTTGGCTTTTTGCCCTTAGTTTGCTTTCTTAGCTTAGTTATGGCTCTTTTTGCCCTTAGTTAGCATTTCTTAGCTTAGTTTTTTTTTCCTTAGTTAGCTTTATTAGTTAGTTTTGCTTCTTTTTGCACTTAATCATCTGTGTTCTTTCTTTTCACAGGTATTCATCCCAGGTAAGTATCTTCACGGTTCCAGGTAAGTATCTTTGCTGTCCTTTAGGTTCTCTCTTATCTTTATTATTTTTAATTTTGATCCACTCTTCCATAGGCACCCGCAAGGGGCCCATTAATACACCCAGGGAGGCACAGGCTGGTTAGGGATATAAAAAATCCGCGGGCCAGCATTGCTGCTGACCTCGCGTTGGGCACGGTCCTTCCCCAGGTGATCAATGACCCCCTTTAATGGTGCTGCAGGTTAGGGTTAGGCATTGTTCCCCCCAGGTTAGGGTTAGGAGATGGATTAGGGTTAGGTTAAATTTAACTAGCTAGTCAGGTAGACTTAGCATAGTTTGTCATGCCATGAGTGTAGCTATGACCATTCAAACATTAGGCTTAGAAGCCTTTAAAAATTATCAAGCCTACTCCAAAGAGTGATCCATGGCCTTAGTTATGGCCATGGGGTTTCCAAAAATTAGGTTTTAGAGAGATACATGCTCCCTGAGTTGCAACGTTTCGGAACGGATTGTCCTTCATCAGGCACAGGGGCATGTTGACTCGTCCGCGGTCTAGGACAGAATGAGGGCTTTCAGTGAAGCTCCCCTATTTATAGTCTGGGCTGTATGGCCCTTTATTAGCTTTTCTTAGCTTAGTTTATTTTTGTCTAGCTTATTTTAGCTTAGAACATTATTATTTATGTGTCTTTATTTCTTACAACTGGGGAATTTATTTCTTTTTGGCTTTTTGCCCTTAGTTTGCTTTCTTAGCTTAGTTATGGCTCTTTTTGCCCTTAGTTAGCATTTCTTAGCTTAGTTTTGCTCGCTTAGTTTTTGCTTCTTTTTGCACTTAATCATCTGTGTTCTTTCTTTTCACAGGTATTCATCCCAGGTAAGTATCTTCACGGTTCCAGGTAAGTATCTTTGCTGTCCTTTAGGTTCTCTCTTATCTTTATTATTTTTAATTTTGATCCACTCTTCCATAGGCACCCGCAAGGGGCCCATTAATACACCCAGGGAGGCACAGGCTGGTTAGGGATATAAAAAATCCGCGGGCCAGCATTGCTGCTGACCTCGCGTTGGGCACGGTCCTTCCCCAGGTGATCAATGACCCCCTTTAATGGTGCTGCAGGTTAGGGTTAGGCATTGTTCCCCCCAGGTTAGGGTTAGGAGATGGATTAGGGTTAGGTTAAATTTAACTAGCTAGTCAGGTAGACTTAGCATAGTTTGTCATGCCATGAGTGTAGCTATGACCATTCAAACATTAGGCTTAGAAGCCTTTAAAAATTATCAAGCCTACTCCAAAGAGTGATCCATGGCCTTAGTTATGGCCATGGGGTTTCCAAAAATTAGGTTTTAGAGAGATACATGCTCCCTGAGTTGCAACGTTTCGGAACGGATTGTCCTTCATCAGGCACAGGGGCATGTTGACTCGTCCGCGGTCTAGGACAGAATGAGGGCTTTCAGTGAAGCTCCCCTATTTATAGTCTGGGCTGTATGGCCCTTTATTAGCTTTTCTTAGCTTAGTTTATTTTTGTCTAGCTTATTTTAGCTTAGAACAGTATTATTTATGTGTCTTTATTTCTTACAACTGGGGAATTTATTTCTTTTTGGCTCTTTTGCCCTTAGTTTGCTTTCTTAGCTTAGTTATGGCTCTTTTTGCCCTTAGTTAGCATTTCTTAGCTTAGTTTTTGCTTCTTTTTGCACTTAATCATCTGTGTTCTTTCTTTTCACAGGTATTCATCCCAGGTAAGTATCTTCACGGTTCCAGGTAAGTATCTTTGCTGTCCTTTAGGTTCTCTCTTATCTTTATTATTTTTAATTTTGATCCACTCTTCCATAGGCACCCGCAAGGGGCCCATTAATACACCCAGGGAGGCACAGGCTGGTTAGGGATATAAAAAATCCGCGGGCCAGCATTGCTGCTGACCTCGCGTTGGGCACGGTCCTTCCCCAGGTGATCAATGACCCCCTTTAATGGTGCTGCAGGTTAGGGTTAGGCATTGTTCCCCCCAGGTTAGGGTTAGGAGATGGATTAGGGTTAGGTTAAATTTAACTAGCTAGTCAGGTAGACTTAGCATAGTTTGTCATGCCATGAGTGTAGCTATGACCATTCAAACATTAGGCTTAGAAGCCTTTAAAAATTATCAAGCCTACTCCAAAGAGTGATCCATGGCCTTAGTTATGGCCATGGGGTTTCCAAAAATTAGGTTTTAGAGAGATACATGCTCCCTGAGTTGCAACGTTTCGGAACGGATTGTCCTTCATCAGGCACAGGGGCATGTTGACTCGTCCGCGGTCTAGGACAGAATGAGGGCTTTCAGTGAAGCTCCCCTATTTATAGTCTGGGCTGTATGGCCCTTTATTAGCTTTTCTTAGCTTAGTTTATTTTTGTCTAGCTTATTTTAGCTTAGAACATTATTATTTATGTGTCTTTATTTCTTACAACTGGGGAATTTATTTCTTTTTGGCTCTTTTGCCCTTAGTTTGCTTTCTTAGCTTAGTTATGGCTCTTTTTGCCCTTAGTTAGCATTTCTTAGCTTAGTTTTTGCTTCTTTTTGCACTTAATCATCTGTGTTCTTTCTTTTCACAGGTATTCATCCCAGGTAAGTATCTTCACGGTTCCAGGTAAGTATCTTTGCTGTCCTTTAGGTTCTCTCTTATCTTTATTATTTTTAATTTTGATCCACTCTTCCATAGGCACCCGCAAGGGGCCCATTAATACACCCAGGGAGGCACAGGCTGGTTAGGGATATAAAAAATCCGCGGGCCAGCATTGCTGCTGACCTCGCGTTGGGCACGGTCCTTCCCCAGGTGATCAATGACCCCCTTTAATGGTGCTGCAGGTTAGGGTTAGGCATTGTTCCCCCCAGGTTAGGGTTAGGAGATGGATTAGGGTTAGGTTAAATTTAACTAGCTAGTCAGGTAGACTTAGCATAGTTTGTCATGCCATGAGTGTAGCTATGACCATTCAAACATTAGGCTTAGAAGCCTTTAAAAATTATCAAGCCTACTCCAAAGAGTGATCCATGGCCTTAGTTATGGCCATGGGGTTTCCAAAAATTAGGTTTTAGAGAGATACATGCTCCCTGAGTTGCAACGTTTCGGAACGGATTGTCCTTCATCAGGCACAGGGGCATGTTGACTCGTCCGCGGTCTAGGACAGAATGAGGGCTTTCAGTGAAGCTCCCCTATTTATAGTCTGGGCTGTATGGCCCTTTATTAGCTTTTCTTAGCTTAGTTTATTTTTGTCTAGCTTATTTTAGCTTAGAACATTATTATTTATGTGTCTTTATTTCTTACAACTGGGGAATTTATTTCTTTTTGGCTCTTTTGCCCTTAGTTTGCTTTCTTAGCTTAGTTATGGCTCTTTTTGCCCTTAGTTAGCATTTCTTAGCTTAGTTTTTGCTTCTTTTTGCACTTAATCATCTGTGTTCTTTCTTTTCACAGGTATTCATCCCAGGTAAGTATCTTCACGGTTCCAGGTAAGTATCTTTGCTGTCCTTTAGGTTCTCTCTTATCTTTATTATTTTTAATTTTGATCCACTCTTCCATAGGCACCCGCAAGGGGCCCATTAATACACCCAGGGAGGCACAGGCTGGTTAGGGATATAAAAAATCCGCGGGCCAGCATTGCTGCTGACCTCGCGTTGGGCACGGTCCTTCCCCAGGTGATCAATGACCCCCTTTAATGGTGCTGCAGGTTAGGGTTAGGCATTGTTCCCCCCCAGGTTAGGGTTAGGAGATGGATTAGGGTTAGGTTAAATTTAACTAGCTAGTCAGGTAGACTTAGCATAGTTTGTCATGCCATGAGTGTAGCTATGACCATTCAAACATTAGGCTTAGAAGCCTTTAAAAATTATCAAGCCTACTCCAAAGAGTGATCCATGGCCTTAGTTATGGCCATGGGGTTTCCAAAAATTAGGTTTTAGAGAGATACATGCTCCCTGAGTTGCAACGTTTCGGAACGGATTGTCCTTCATCAGGCACAGGGGCATGTTGACTCGTCCGCGGTCTAGGACAGAATGAGGGCTCTCAGTGAAGCTCCCCTATTTATAGTCTGGGCTGTATGGCCCTTTATTAGCTTTTCTTAGCTTAGTTTATTTTTGTCTAGCTTATTTTAGCTTAGAACATTATTATTTATGTGTCTTTATTTCTTACAACTGGGGAATTTATTTCTTTTTGGCTCTTTTGCCCTTAGTTTGCTTTCTTAGCTTAGTTATGGCTCTTTTTGCCCTTAGTTAGCATTTCTTAGCTTAGTTTTGGCTCTTTTTACCCTTAGTTAGCTCTTATTAGGTTAGTTTTTGCTTCTTTTTGCACTTAATCATCTGTGTTCTTTCTTTTCACAGGTATT
>PYXC01001058.1:0-24798 GCA_015244755.2 Tenualosa ilisha
CTCTGGGCCTGTTGTTCTGTGAGTAATACCTGTGTTCTGGAAGCTTCCATTGTGTGTTTGTGTCTCTGAGCCTCACCTGAGTTGGTATATTAGCTTGATCGTTGCGTTGCCTGTTCCTCATTGCATTTATAAAGAACAACTTCCTGTAAACGGATCGCTTTATGGCCCAGCTTTAGCTTTCGTAACTATTGAGCTACAGGATATTCTTCCTTTATATTCTCTTTCTTGACTTGTCAGCACTCTTAAATAGCTAAAATTATTGTGTGCTCTGTGACCAGGATTTATGTGGATTCAAATATGTGTGGGAAGGTAGCATTGACACTGGGGAGATACTGCAAGACCATGGACATAAAGTTCACCCCCTCAGCCCACACGAGGCAGGGGGGTTCCACAATCCAAAGGACCCCACCAGTCAAATCAATGTTTTAAATGATATTGTTCAGGGGTGGGCAGGTGTGGCACAGTTAATGAGAGTGTGAATGAGGAAGTGTGTGATACATCTATGCAGAGTGATGGGAGCAAGAGGTGAGCAAGTGTAGCTATGCTGTTTGTTGATATAATATTGATGAATGCTGGGATTTGGATTCCTGCAGGGAGTCCCTGCATTTATGTTACGCCTCTGTGTATGGCTGTACTTTGGGATCTTAAGAGCCAGTGTGCTTTTGTCATGGAACAAACATGTGACTTTTGACTATGAGGATGATTTGATTTATTCTGGTTGCTTTTCTGGATTACATCTATGTCATCTCTCCATGTGTCTGTGTTCTAGTGCTGAGCTTGTTTTTCCACTCTGGACATGTGGCAGGTGATGTAGAATTCTTTGAAATGTTCTTATATGAATAAAAATATAGAAAAATAAGACACAAATTTAAATGAAACTGCAACAAACTAAAATTAAGCATAAATAAGATAATAATAATACAATACAAAACAATATTACAACTGCAATACAACAACATAAAGAAATAAAATAAATTAACAACAACAACAACACCAACACCAATAATAATAATAATAATAATAACAATAATAATAATCATCATCATCATCGTCAGCATCATCATAGTCATAATCATAACCATAACCATAATCATAACCATAGTCATAATTGTATCTTTGTAAAGTGGGTCTCAAAGTACAAAAAGATTGGATAATCATACAAAAGATAAACATATAGGCCTCTGATGCTTAAAAAGAAACAAATGTGAAGCTTAGAGTTCTTTGGTTTTGCTTCCTGTCTTTTTTTTTTAATGAGATTTAAAAAGATTTTATGCCTCAGCAGAGCGACCCAAGCCTATAGTGACCCTGACTCCACCCAGTACAGACATATTCAGAGGAGAGTCTGTTACCCTCAGGTGTGATGTACCAGAGTGGGGAAACACTGCTGACTACTACAGATGGTATTTCAAAGGATCCGAAAAGACTGGACAAGAGTACATCATCAGTTCTGCTGACTATAGCCACTCTGGAGACTACTCCTGTACCGCATTGTACAACAGCCTCACAGTGGTCAGACGACAGTGATACGGTCCAACTGACTGTACGAGGTAGATGATCTTTTTGTGTTTATTTTGCTCAGCTAAATTTGCTGTGTAATGTTTAACACACACTGTAATACGTTTAAATGGACTGTGTCAGGTAGAAAACTTTTTTTGTGTAGATTTTACTGTTTAATGTTCAACACACACTGTAATACTACCAAGTAAAATGGAATAATCATAAGGTACATGGTTTCCTATTGCTTTACATTACTGTCATGCAGCAGAAAGGTCTCATGTTTTTGATGAAGTTAATATTGAAGTGATATGTGAGTATGTGAGTCAAATGTTTATATACTTTATTACTCATGATCTCAATGTGTTCCTCTTTAGGCTTCAGGAAATGTCAAAATAATAAGTTTAACAGCACATTTGCTTTTTAGTTTACTATCAGTGATGATTTTATTTCCCACTGTCTGTTTTAGAATAATTTCAAAAGATTTTGCCTCAATATTAGGCAAATTATCAAAGACATAAAAGCATGTGTTAAGATACAACCAACCTATTCAACAGTCAGTCACTGATGTCTGGGTTATCCTTAATATAACATTAATTCTTGTTGACCCTCATTTTCTTCACTTGTTCCTCTGCAGCCCTGCCTTTGGCTACACTGACTGTAGAGCCCCAGAGTCCTGTGTTCACTGGAGAGACAGTCACTCTGAAGTGTGTGATAGAGTCTCTCAGTGGCTGGACATATAAGTGGTATAAAGGGTCCAGCACAACTCCAGTGTCTGAGGGAGACATCTTGACCATCAGTGGAGCAGCTGAATCTGATGAGGGCCAGTACAGGTGTCAGGGGGAGAGGAGAGACAGACCCAAAACATCACAACCCAGCAGGGGAATAACTCTTGATGTCAAAGGTAATGCTGTGTGTGTCTGTGTGTGTGATGTCTTCAACTGTTCTTTTGAAAAGCTCAAGCTACATTTACTTTAAGACTGTGACATAAACTTTGGAAGATTCAAGGATCCAAGTAACCTTTAAGCTTCAGGAAATTATCTGTTTTATGTGTGCATTTCACTCTTGTTTAGCCTAAATTTGCTGGTGATTTTTAACCAACTTTGCAGCAGTCCTTTGAAATCTGAGACTGATACATGTTGCAAACAAACAGTGACAAAAATCGGTGCCTGTAGCATCTCCTCTCTGTCCCAACCACCAAACCACATGATTTGTAATTTTAGCATCAATTTAAAAGATTTTACCCCAAAATTCATTATTGGAAACTTAAAGCAGGTAATAAGATATTACACACCTAACCTAGTTGAATGCCATCAGTTAACATTCATTCTCCTTTGCTCCTTCATGTGTTGCTCTGCAGCCCTGCCTTTGGCTGCACTGACTGCACAGCCCCAGAGTCCTGTGTTCACTGGAGAGACAGTCACTCTGAAGTGTGTGATAGAGTCTCACAGTGGCTGGACTTATAAGTGGTATAAAGGGTCCAGCACAAGTTTAGTGTCTGGGGAAAACATCTTCACCATCAGTGGAGCAGCTGAGTCTGATGAGGACCAGTACTGGTGTCAGGGGGAGAGGAGAGACAGACCTACAGTATCAGAAACGAGTGCTGAAATTAACATTCACGTGATTTGTGAGTATGCCAATCTTGACCAAGGTTGGATATTAAAATTGATATATTTCAGGCCATTTAATTTAGCACCATTCTGCCATTTACACTGCAAGCATATAGAACTCAGATATTTCCCTCCATGTTTGTTTCAACAGCTGCGCCTACATCTACACTGACTGTAGAGCCCCAGAGTCCTGTGTTCACTGGAGAGACAGTCACTCTGAAGTGTGTGATAGAGTCTCTCAGTGGCTGGACATATAAGTGGTATAAAGGGTACTGGAGAATTCCTGTGTCTAAGGGAAACATCTACACCATCAGAGGAGCTGCTGAGTCTCATAAGGGCCAGTACTGGTGTCAGGGGGAGAGGAGAGGCAGACCCACAACATCAGAAAGGAGTGAAGAGGTTAATGTGGACGTGAATGGTGAGCATGTCTATCTTGAGAATAATGTAATATCTCCTGTTTGTATAATTGCTGATTATGTATCCATAGTGGCCGATACACATGCTACATTCCCTTTGTTTCACATTCTCTCCCTGTGTTTCTCTACAGCCCTGCCTTTGGCTACACTGACTGTAGAGCCCCAGAGTCCTGTGTTCACTGGAGAGACAGTCACTCTGAAGTGTGTGATAGAGTCTCACAGTGGCTGGACATATAAGTGGTATAAAGGGTCCAGGAGAATCTCAGTGTCTGAGGGAAACATCTACACCATCAAAGGGTCTGCTGAGTCTGATGAGGGCTGGTACTGGTGTCAGGGGGAGAGGAGAGACAGACCCACAGCATCAGAAAAGAGTGCTGAAGTTAACATTCATGTGATATGTGAGTATGCCAATCTTGACCAAGGTTGGATATTAAAATGTATGTATTTCAGGCCATTTAATTTAGCACCATTCTGCCATTTACACTGCAAGCATATAGAACTCAGATATTTCCCTCCATGTTTGTTTCAACAGCTGCGCCTACAGCTACACTGACTGTAGAGCCCCAGAGTCCTGTGTTCACTGGAGAGACAGTCACTCTGAAGTGTGTGATAGAGTCTCTCAGTGGCTGGACATATAAGTGGTATAAAGGATCCAGCACAACTCCAGTGTCTTGGGGAAACACCTTCACCATCAGAGGAGCTGCTGAGTATCATAAGGGCCAGTACAGGTGTCAGGGGGAGAGGAGAGACAGACCCACAGCATCACAACCCAGCAGGAGAATAACTCTTGATGTCAAAGGTAATGCTGTGTGTGTGTGTGTGTGTGTGTGTGTGTGTGTTTGATGTCTTCATCTGTTCTTTTGAAAAGTTCAGGTACGTTTACTTTAAGACTGTGATGCAATCTGTGAAAACTGTGAAGATTTAAGGATCCAAGGAACCTTTAAACTTCAGGAAATGTCAAACTCTGTTTTATGTGTGCATTTCAGTCTTTGTTTAGCTTTCATTTTCTTATAATTTTTAACCAACTTTGCAGAAGTGTTTTGAAATCTGAGACTGATACATGTTGCAAACAAACAGTGACAAAAATCAGTCTTTGTTTCCTCACACAGCTCTCATCATTTGTATCCATAATTCTGCTTGAGATTATGGTGCCTGTAGCATCTCCTCTCTGTCCCCACCACCAAACTACATGATCTGTAATTTTAGCATCAATTTAAAAGATTTTACCTCAACATTAATTATCTTAGACATAAAAGCATGTGGCCAGGTATTAAACAACCAGTCTAGTTTGAAGTCAACAGTTAACATTCATTCTCCTTCGCTCCTTCATTTGTTGCTCTGCAGCCCTGCCTTTGGCTACACTGACTGCACAGCCCCAGAGTCCTGTGTTCACTGGAGAGACAGTCACTCTGAAGTGTGTGATAGAGTCTCACAGTGGCTGGACATATAAGTGGTATAAAGGGTCCAGGAGAACTCCAGTGTCTGAGGGAAACATCTACACCATCAAAGGGTCTGCTGAGTCTCATAAGGGCCAGTACTGGTGTCAGGGGGAGAGGAGCGACAGACCCACAGCATCACAACCCAGCAGGGGAATAACTCTTGATGTCAAAGGTAGCTGTGTGTGTATGTGCGTGTGCGTGTGTGCGCGTGCGTGTGCGTTCGTGTGCGTGTGCGTGCGTGTGCGTGTGTGTGCGTGCATGTGCGTGTGTGTGTGTGTTTGTGTATGAGTGAATGTGATTTGAGGTGCAGACAACAATAACTCTGTCTCTTCCTTTATAGGATCAAAGCCCAAACTCACACTAAGCCCAGGCCACCTGCTCCTCACAGGAGACTCAGTGACTCTGAGATGTGAGTTGGGTGTTTCCTCTAGTTTGGTGTTCTACTGGTACAGAGACACACACACCTCTCATCCTGTGAAGATCCAAACTGATGGAAACTCCTACAGCATCAGCTCTGTTAAAGTCTCTCATGGAGGACAGTACTGGTGCAGAGCTGGGAGAGGAGATCCAGTCTATTACACACAGTATAGTGATGCTGCTAAGATAATGGTTACAGGTTAGTTTGTTTCCCTACAGTGGTTTTAATGAACTACTACTGCTGCTAGCATATAGATGTTGCTCGAGTTCCCTTTCTTCCTGTTTTTCTTTTATTTCTCCAGTGATTGTCCGTCCCCAGGTCACCAAAACACTAGGCATTTTGAAACTCACTGGGCATGTAATGTAGATCCACTTGAGTTTAACGACTAGTAGTGTTTGATCCTGGGGGAGGCTTTTGATCCTAGCCCTACTTTGAGCCCTACTAGGCTAACAGCATGTAAGCTATTTTGGTCTGTCAGGATATCTTCACATCTTGTGCTTGATTACACAATCCATTATTTTAAAGAAGGAAATCAAATTGTGAACATGTGAACAGTATGTATGTGTGTATGTGTGCATAAAGGCCAATCTGTAAGACTGTAAGAAATATGTGTCAAGAGTATGAATGGACATTCATTTTCTTTGGATGGTACTTGTAGCAACGTGCGGCAGTCATGTAATGCACTGCTAGCACTACACATAATTATTTTACATTTTACATAACATAATGGCATTTTTTCATCTTTGCAATTTAGTGGTTACATATGGTTATGTACACACACTATATATACATAGGTGAGCATTAAATTTGATCAATATTTTACAGAAAGACTAAAAGCCACCGTTACCCTGAAATCAAATTGGACATATTTCTTCAGTGGAGAGGAGTTCTCCCTCAGATGTGAAATAAATATTGGGGAGAGCAGTGACTGGGAGTACAGCTGGTTTAGAGATGGAGGGACAGTCTACAGTTATAAGACCTCTCTGCCTGCAAGAAGATATGAAATCAAACTACAGCAAGGTGGTAGCTATACTTGTAAAGGACAAAGGAAAAGTGACAAAAAATCATCAGATCAAAGTGATGCTGTTGCTGTTAAAACATCCTCTGGTCAGTATATGTTTGTTTTCACTTGCATTTACTCATCACAATTCTTAATTTAACATCTGCTTTAACTCAAATGCATTATTTGCATATTTTTCTGTACACAGTGCTGTGTTTTGTCCTGTTGCTAAGGCTATATTATGTGATCATAATTATTTGAATATCTTTGATATTTGAAATTATTTGATACCTTTGAAGTCTATTGGTATGTGTGGTATATCCTCCAAATCTCTACTCCTCTTCAACAGAGAAAGCCCAGGCAGTTTTAAGTTCTCTTTCATGACCTTGGCTGCCTGAAGGAGACTCAGTGACTCTGAGCTGTGAGGTTGGAGGCTCCACTACAGGCTGGAGATTCAACTGGTACAAGACTGCCCCTACAGGCCTGATGTGCTTCAACTGACTAACAGACACAGAAGATATTCTGTAGAGCTGCTCTCAGACAGCATCAGAGGATCTGGAGGCTCCTACACTCTCAGCCCTGCTGCTCTTAGACACTCAGGGGTGTATATGTGCAGAGCAGAGAGAGGAGAGCCAGCCTATCACACAGAGTTCAGCCAACTTCAGCCTCTGTGGGTCACAGGTGAGGAACATACTTCAGGACTGTTTAAGTGGAGCAGGGTGTCTCTAGTGTAATGATTTTGGTTGTCCATTTCAGGTGTGTCTCCTAAAGCCTCTTTGATCATCCATTCAAACTGGACCCAGTTCTTTACATCTCAGCCTGTCTCCCTGAGCTGTGGGGTTCAGGGCAAATGGAGACTGAGGTGGTACACGGGCAGAGGAGAGGAATCCAAGTGTCCCACTGACTGGAGATCAGAAACAGCTTTCAACTGCAGCATCACATCAGCATCTTCATCAGACAGTGGAGTTTACTGGTGTCAGTCTGAGTCTGGAGAGCAGAGTAATCCTGTCAACATCACAGTGCATGGTGGGTAAAATCCAATATGATTTCATAGCAAATGTCATGTATTATTTCTACTTGATATCAGGAGGTTTTATTTGTAGTTTGTAATTTCTACATTTCCATGTGATGGTTGAAAATATATTCATCACTGTTTTATTTCAAATCAAACAATCAAGGATTATTTTTCTAGATGTCTATTTAGAAATTCACCTGAATTTTCTTGAAAATTGACTCCTGACAGTAGGGTCAGTATTGAATAAATTAACACCCAAGTTTCTGTTTGTAGATGGTGATGTGATCCTGGAGGTTCCTGTCCATCCTGTGACTGAGGGAGATCCTCTGACTCTGTGCTGTAGATATCGCTACCAGCCATCAATCATCAGTGCTGACTTCTATAAAGATGGGACACTCCTCCAGACCTCCAGCACAGGAGAGATGACCATCCCTGCAGTCTCAAAGTCACACAAAGGCCTCTACAAGTGCAACATCACAGATAGAGGAGTGTCACCTGAGAGCTGGATTACAGTCAGAGGTATGACGTGTTATATACTGATTATGGGATACTGTGTAGCGCACTGGGCAGTAAATAAATAAACAGAATAAACACTAAAACTTTTAATAGGAAGGAGTTATGTACATAAAGAGTTATTTTTACAAGTGATTTTGTTTTCATGTCATTTGAGAAGGGAAAAAAAAGAAAGTAGTCCTTGAAAAATAGAATGTACAAGCAGGTTTAAGTGTCTATATTTATACTTGCAGAATGATTTCTGACTGAACACCAAACTATACTAAGATATATTTGATTTCAATGACATCCATGTTCTTGTTGAATTTAAAGTTTCAGGTTCCACGTCTTCTATATTGGGCATGGCGGTGAGTGTGGTGACTGGAGTGACTGTAGCCTTTGCTCTTGTCATTTTACTGGTCCTGCTGTATCGCTCCCACAAAGGAAAAGGTATCATCACTTTGACACATTTCATAAATGGAAATTAAATCATTAAAAACAGTGACTTTATATGCCTCAACTAGCAATTCCTCTCCTGCAATATTTTGAAAAGCAGTTTGTCTTTTGTTTACAACAGTATTGGGATTTTATCTCGTTCTTTCTCTACTGAGCTCCCCCTACAGGCTTTAGGTGCATAATGCAACAGCAATGCAAAAAGAAAACCAGGGTTGCTGAGCACTTACTTTGACAAGTTGACACTTGACACTATGTTCATTCTAACCTCTTTTAAAAACTCTAGGTTCAGTTTCTGTGACACCAACCATGTAAGTATTTTGCCTCATAACGTTGCATTTTAATCATATTTTTCAGAAATGTCTTCCTTTAGTGTCTTAACCCTTTAACTGACCGGTGAACCACATGGTAGAGTCCATGCAAAACATGATATTTCACCAAATTTCCACCTGTCATGAATTTAACCATATAGAGACCTTTCTACCACTTGGGCACTACATGTTAAGCATAAATAGTTTGCTCAGTACCCCTGTAATGTCAAAGGCCACACATTTCAGTCAGATTTACATGATCATTGCACAAACTGCTTTTTTCGACAGGTTACAGTTGAACTAGGCGACGTTGAAAAAGATTGTTTTCTGGTTATCAAATGTGGTGGGGATATGTGCGTAGATGGACTGTGGACTGTGGGCCCTCCTGCCTCGTGGGGGCTGCGGTGGTGAACTTTACACCTCAGGGCTAAAAGCCCACTGAATGGTTTTTGTTTTGGATGGATCATGATCGATCATCAAAAATGGCTTGTTTGGGCTTAGCGGGATGACTTTTTATTTCATCAGAGAGAACTGTGGGGATAAGATGGAGCAGGCATATAGTCTATCTGTTCATACTGTGTGTGAATAACATTGTTATTTCTACTCAAATCGTCATGAGCCCTCGGCCATTGATACGACTCTGCAGAGCTCCCTCTGCTGGTTACCCTGCACAACTCTTCTGTCTGAGAGTTTGAGGGCCATGTCTGGATCAGACACGTTGTGTAATATCCGTGTGTAAATGTCCGGTTAATTACTGGAAGTCATGTTTGAAAATGGCTTTAGAGTCTTTTACCAGTGATGGAAAAGTATGGGTGCAACCGTACACGTTTCTGCATTTTCTGCATCACCTTAAAGATAATATGCTGTCTAGATGTGACATAATATTAATTGAATTTTCTCATTATTTAACTATGCACAATAGGCCTCTATAGTGCTCTATTCTATATAGACAGCTCATCTATTTTGGCCTCTGCCTTCAAGGAAAAACGGATAACAACCATAGACTATTAACTATTCAACCATAAACAACTCTTCAGAAATGCCTATGCCATGGGAATTAAGCTCTGAAACACATCATACAAATTGTATTTTCATTATACTGAAATGCATTTATTTTCAACATATATTTTGTATGGGACTCGTACTGCTTGCCAATCAGGTAGTGCATGGCAATTTTTTACTAAAATACTAAAATAATCAATTCATATTCACTATAGCCAGACCTCTCAGAAAAGCCCATGGGATGGAGGAAGTTGGGACATGTCTCAATGCATGTTAAATCACATCTAGAGTGTATAGCTTGATGAACCAAGAGTACATACACATGAGTAAACAGATTAAACAGAATAAATGCATTGAGGCATATCCCAACTTCCTACATCCTGTGGACTATGCATCGTTTTGTGATGTATTTCAATAGAATTAAATGGCTTTAAAACATATAGACTTTCATGGGGCTGAAACAGGTAGTGCATCCCTAAATTTTCCATGTTCAAATATTTTCAGATTCAAAGCTTTCGAAAAAAGTTGGTTTCATAAGGAGGTGGGGGGTGCACTATGACTCATGGCCTATGAGTTCCTTTGCCCTACGACCCAAGCAGTCTGTAAGTGATGTTATCACTAAATTGTAAAAATGACAAGTGAAATTTGAAGTAAGTGTAAAATATCAAGTTCTGCCCCACTTCTATCAATTAAAGCAAAAAAGAAATTTTAACAACAAAATCCAGCGAGAATACACAACTCACTAAATCAACTACCTTTTCAAGAGCTGCCTGCTCTTCTGCCTCAACAAAAGAAGGAGGGAGGATGGGTCCAATTGTCTGCTCTCTTATTGCAGAGCAGGAGGTTTTGATTTTCAAGACTTTTGAGAGGTGGTCTTTTTCATCTCAACAAGTAAAGTGAAGTTGACTATAATTTAGCTGACACTTTTATCCAAAGCAACAGAGACTTGCGATGTGAGGCTTGGGAATCGCACCCGGGTCAACTGATTCTTAGTCTGTGACATAACCACTGCTCAACCACACCCACAATCTCATCTTGATTAAAGCTGGGTTACCACTTTGGCTTATCTGGGTTATCAGCACAACCCTCCACTGAAATCATTGTAGGTACAAATCTGCTCTAAATACATAGATCAAAAAGCCACCTAAATATTTGGACCACAGATAATACAGGTTCAGATGTACAAAATGGCCTCCATTTTCAATATTTGCCTAATATCACCTCTAGCTTAGAAAGACTGACTCATTCCAGTATTTTTAATTCAAATTCCAAAAGAGGAGGTCCCACAGCGTAGATACACGTACAAAATAATAAGCCTTGTGTATCATGTGAAATGTATGAGGCACATAAAAATGGTAGAAAAATGTAAATGTCCTCCTATGAAGAGGCCCTTACGAACAGAGCC
The DNA here is from genome assembly GCA_015244755.2 of Tenualosa ilisha. Lineage (NCBI taxonomy): Eukaryota > Metazoa > Chordata > Actinopteri > Clupeiformes > Clupeidae > Tenualosa > Tenualosa ilisha. Next base: position 11,056 of record PYXC01001058.1, read on the forward strand.
TTGAATTTGCCACAAGGTCATTCCATGTCAAATGAACCAATGGCTCCCACTCGACCCCCTCAGAATTGACTGATTCTCAGATATTACATGCCTACACATATCAAAGGCAGGTGTACAAAATTATATCTCAGTATCTCAATATTTTTCTGAAAATTACGCCTTACAATGCACCCACTCCCTATTCCCAATAAGTGCCCGTAAGCATTTTTGTCAACTTCAGACAATATCACCAAAACTATTTGAGATTTAAGCATAAGGTTTTGTATGCAAATACTCCAGGTACTAAACTGTGTCTGCAATCTATCAGAAGCTTGCCATCTGACACACAGGTGAAATCCTGATGATCCGAACATGGATTTGTTTTGTAAATGTTGTAAATTTATGAGCCCCCTGGGAGAACAGCACTGGCTTTAAACCCATTTTTTTATTTTGTGCAATAGTTCACCAGTCTGTAGACAGTGTGGAGAAGTTTCTTGGAAAAACCAAAATAGCAGAGTAGTTTGTCTTGTTCAACCAAGTCTTTATTGCGTTCACCGAGAGAATGGTTATAACAGTGGTAATCCTCCACCATTCTAGCCTTACACCTTTTCTGTCTATCTTAAATACTCCTGCTAGTAGATGATGTAGCTGGCACAGAGCCAATCCTACACAAGGCCTCAGTCTCTGTCCTTTTACAATGAGGCTCTAAACATGGTTTCAACACAGTTTTCAGAAAGGAGCCTACCAGTCTGCATACTGCTCTCTTGCTGGCATTTACACTTTCTTTTTATAGCACAACACTCTACTGCATGCTCTATCCTATTTCTATATGCACACATACATATATTACTTGTTTCTACAGAAATCCCGACAACAGCTTAGAACTGGTGAAGCTAACTTAACTCTTTTACAGCGTCTTAGTGTCATGTCCAATGTTAGACAAAATGGAATACGCCCATATTTTTGGGTAATGTGGGATAATGTGGGATAGGTGCTACGAAGCTACAAATGTAATATGGTAGAGATAAGATATTGCCCTTACACATATCAATTATTATAACAATTATTGGCATATTGCCATATATGACATTTTGCCCATCAATGGGGCAACTTTGACCAGTAATAACAGCATAACTCAAAAGGACATGTCCCCAGGTTTTATGTGGCAAAATTTCAGCACAGTGAGATATTTGAAGGTAAAATCCTGAATTTTCATATTCCTCAAAATCATACTGAAATGTAGCGAAATGATCTCAAGGTTTTTTTTTTTTTTTTTAATGTTCTGTCCTCATGTCTAATGACATAAAAAATTTTGAAAGTAAACTGAAGGGTGTCTGTATCACCACCCGCATGATTCTTACAGAAACTGACACTTAAATCCATTAGTTTCATCAGTACTACAGCATCAGTCTTTTCGTACATGACAGATCTATGTGTCCCTTTAGTGACCTGCAGCAACAGAACCAGAGTCAGTCTGCAGGAAGAGAGGAGGCTCAGTCAGAGTATATGCCTCTGCAGAAGAGTAAGACTTTTACTGACTTATCAATGCATGTGTTATGATAGAGCATTTGGAGATTTTAATTATTCATGTCAAAATGCAAAACTCCCAGTCAGTGCAAACTGAGATATGAAACGCGTTAGTGCAAACCATCTTAAATCAATGTCCCTCACTGTTATAATTTTCAATTTTTTGCATCACACAGGAAGTACAGATGTCTATCACACTGTCACACCACTATATATGCCACTGCAGAAAGGTCTGTGTGCTCATATTGTGAAACCTTTAAACAAGTCCATCTAATTCCTTTCACACTGTTACACTGATTATTATTTTTTATTTATTTATATCTGACACAGGTGCTGCTGATGATCTCTATGAAACCATTAAGCCATCTGAGGACTTTCACCAAGGTACACATCTGAATCATGGGTATCTACTGTACATTTATACTGACACACTAATGGGTACACACTTCTGGAAGGTTTTTAAATATAAATAATATTTTTTCATAACTCCATTGGTAGTACACTAATAATCATGGACATGACAGTGAAAATATCACAAAGGGGAAAAAAACATTATGTTCAAAATTATTTAATTATTTGTACTCTCTGAGGACAGCCATCCTAATTTCTTGCCTTGTTTCTCTAGATAACGAGGAAGAATATGAGGATGTGGCATAAGGTGTTCCCTGTCACACTTCAAGGAAAAATCTGAAGCTTGAGCGAGAGATCTATCATCTGCAAATGTTCCAGCCCCACTTTTCATCAGGATGATTAATGAATCAAAACAAAAATCAAGTCTTCCAGTCAGCACCACCACAGCCACAATTTCACTCCTCCTCAATCCCAATAAGAACCCAACAATGCCATCCAGCAATCAGTCAATCAAAAACCATCCATCCTTCAAAGCACCAACAAAAGAATCCAGTTTGACAGCCTGGTGGAATTTTTATCACAACACTAGTTCACCCCAAACACCATCAAAACTCACCCCTGTCTGGAACAACACAGGTTTCACTGTCAACAAAAAAACACTCAACTTCCTCACATGGATAGGCAAGGACATCACTCAACTTCACCACATCATTCATGACAAAAAACTAGTCTCTTTTGCTTATTTGGTCCAGAAGCATGGCATCGAGAGTAAACACTTCTTAGAATACTTACACATTAAATCAACTATTCTAGCAAAAATTAATATCCAGATGGCTAACCTACACATCCCCCCACTAATCTTGAAATTGATTAACGTACACTCCCTCAAAAACATTTTTTCTAAAATATATAAAATTATGTCACACTCAGAAAAAACCTTAAGCCTTCAGATCACAAATGGGAATCAGATTTACAGTCTCTTACTCCTGGTTCTGGCTTTTGGACCCAAATGTGTAAAAGCATCTACCTCATGACTAAAAATACAAATCTACAACTAATACAGTACATGGTACTTCACAGATTTTACTTCACCGCACAGAAACTAAAATGAGCAAATGGGTTTGGGCTCTGACATGTGTTGTCACTGCATGCAGAACAACCTAGACACATACATTCATGCTCTCTGGCAATGTACTCCGATTATCTGGTTTTGGGTAAACGTCAGAATTACTCACTACCATCTTTGGCTGTCACATCCCAGCAACCCCTTCCCTATGCATACTAGGAGATACATCTGCAACCAATCTAAACACCACAATAACAATAAAATCCTGCTAGTAGCGCTAGCTATCGCCAAGAAAACAATCCTCACGAACTGGAAATCAACGAACACAGTACATACTACCCACTGGATTAGAACGGATTATATATCATTGGATACACCCCTTGGTCATCTTTCCTCACCGACTCACACACATGACCTGACCCTCTGTGCCTGAGATCCAATCTAAACTCCACACCCACATATCCCTCATTATATCCATACCCACATATCCCTCCTTATCTGTTAATACATATAGGTAGGTAGGGAGATGGAAGCTGGAACATTTTTTTCCCTTCCCACTCCTTCATCCTGGTTTTTTTTTCCTCCTCTTCTCACTTTACCTTCTCTACATCACCTGTTTCTGTTCTGCCTGAGCCTCTGGGATGGTTTGGACCGCCCAACCCCAAGTAGACTACATAACCAAGCCAAATGGCTGAATAATCGCATTGCCCAAAAGTTTGTCTAGGACACTGAAGTGGGCAAGCATAAGAGAGGTGACATGAAAATAAATGAACTTACTGATTGATCAACGTGAAAAAAATTTAAATGTTCCGGTTTTGTATGCATAGTAATCAATAAAAAATTAACAATTTTATGCACCTATGCATAATTTGCATTTCGTTTTTATACTCTTCTTTGACCTTTGTTTAGCCGTTTTTTCATTTTTTTATTTTTATTTTTTAAATAAACATGACAGATGAATTAGCCTTCATGTCCTTGTGAGGTTTAGACTATTTATTTATTTGATTAGTTATGTTCCACATAGGGCACACAAAAGCATGCATGGCTCCCATGAAAGCAGCAAAAGCAAAAACCTGTGGAGGGGCACTATTTTTTAATAATAATGTGACATTTTAGCATGCAAATTAAGGGGCAAAACACCCAGATATCGGCCCTAAAAATTGGCAGCATGTATCGGTCATAAATATTGGTATCGGCATTGGCTCTGAAAAATTAACATATTGGTCGACCTCTAGTCTATACTTCTACTCCTTAGAGGCGTCTCTGGAAATAATGTGCACTTGTAATGCACCTCAATGTAAAAGTTTTTGTGCAAAAATAAACCATAATATGGTACTTAGTGACCTGCAAAGGAAATGTTAAAAACACCTGATGCAGCATTTTCATAGTCATAAGCCTTTTAGAAATCATTAATTTAAGTGACTGATCTGTTTTGGCAAAAACGATCACTTTCACTGAGACATCTCCTGTCGCATTACGGACAAACAGAAAAGGTAATTTTTGGGGAGCGATCGCCTCTTGTTATAAACACTACATGCGCCAGTAGTTGGCAACAACGCATAATGGTGTGCAGAGCCATATGGGATGCATTACTGAATGTAAGCCTAATATGTGCAAAAAAGTTATGAAAATGGGAAAAAAAGATAAAATGGAGAATGGATTACTCGTGTCTTGCTCCGTGCTTACTTAGACCTACTAGTAGTTTATGAATATAGTTTAGAAATTTCATTGGATCTGGATGCGTGAGGTATGAGACAGAGCCAGGGTGATCCAGGGTGAACCTTTTCTGTATTGCAAGAGCTCTGACAACGCAAAGCATGCAAAAGTGATGCTGAAAAGTGATGCTGGCTTTGCTGTGATTGTAAGTTACTTAGCCTACACGGTGCCTGTCTTGGCACAACAATTTGTAGCCCTGTTTATGCTCAAAGAGTGTAGAAGCCTAGCAAGTATGGCAGGCTAACCCATGCAAGAACTGTGTGTGTGGACTGAATGACATTGGGGTATGTGTGGGGCAGCATGGTCACCGGCTCTTTCAAAAATAAATGCCTGCGTGTGTGTAGGAAGCAGTGGCGGTTCTACAGTGAATTACTCCCCTGGTGAGATCACCTCTGGGCGCCATCCCCCTCCCCCGCCTCAAAAAAAAAAAAAAAATATTGCCAATTCCCAAAACAATATAACTTATATATATATAACCATAACTAATAATAAATACAACGACATAGAAAACCTCTCTCTATATGTATAAAAGTGGCAAAATATATACAATTAAATATGGAAGTAATAAGCAATATAAATAAGAAGTAATATAAATGGAACAACACCAGAGAACAACAGTAGCACACATGATCACAGTATAACCTAAGCATAACTTTATTAAATAAAATGAAAAATACAATACTCTATATACATAAAAGTGGCAAAAATATATACTATCAGTTGAAAATATAACAAGTAAGTTAAATGTAACAACAGCACACACTAATAACACACTAAAGGAAATCTAATTACTACTACACTATTGCACTGCAGGGGTTTCCCCCTTGGCGTTGCGTTTCATTTGCACCCCAGAGGTGAATATTTCCCTGCACCCCCTCCCCTTTGCCCTTTTCACACACAGCTTCTGTGCACGTCACCTTCTCAGCAAGCAAGGACACCTGCAGTTAGGGGGCGCCAATGTGCCAATTGCCCACACAGTGGTATGACAGATATTCAGTTTTTTTTTTTTAAGCGCTCATGCCGCCCCCTATGAAATGGCGCCCTGGGTGGCTGCCCTGTTCACCCGGCCTAAAAACACTACTGGTAGAAAGGAAAGTGGGCATTCAAGCTTTACTACAGTATTGGGATCTTGTCGCGTTCTTTCTCTCTGTGGATGTCCCCCTACAGCTTTTGGATAGGCTATTGCAACAACCATGCAAAAATAGTAAGTCATGCAGTACAATTGTAAGTTAATATTTTACTCGTGCATTTTCAAAGACAAAATAAATGGTCAACAATAAAGTCCTTGGATGGTGGTGGCTCTTACCACAAGCTACACAGATCTTGAACAGAAGGGGGTTCTTGAACAATTTGACTTAGGCTGAATCCCATTTCTACCCTTAGGCCTCTTTCCAGCCCTTCCACCTTGTCCTAAGTGCCTAAAGTTAGCACTGTCTGAACTCTGGAAGCAGAGATCTGAAGTCCTGCATCTGGGAATTGGCAAGAAATGTTGCAAGAGGTTGACAAATGTAAATTTCATGCGTAATCAATTTTGGGTTAATTTAAAATCTCATCAGATTCTGTCCTTTTGAGTAATGAATCAGAGATTGGCATCAGATGCTCAATTATGTTGTTGTTGGGTCATTCTGTGTCAAATGGACCAATGACCCCCTCAGAACTGGCTGATTCTCAGGTATCATGTGCATGTTCACAAACAAGTAGTTTTAATGCCTTAACCTAGATTGAACTTTCATTGTAGTAGAATGAATAAAATTAATGTTTCACTTGCTACATACTCTGTGTCTGTGGTCATTGTTTAATTTCTGACGTGTCCCATCTGTAGGCATTCATTGAAATCAGTCTAAATGATTAGACTACTCTTTAAAACTGTTTGTCAAACAAATTTGAGAACATACAAAAAGACCTTTAGGCCTACACATTCACTCTGTCGGCAATATGTTGCCAACAGAATTCCCTGGCTTTGTTGTTTGCTGTGGTGTTAGATTTGGTAAATATATGGTTAGTGGTTAATGTATGTTTAAATTTCTCAAAATCAGTCATAACAAGTGAAGTGCCCGTTCGTGAACGCATATTCCATCTCTGCAGTTGGAATATTGACTTGTTTATCCAAGGAGATAATGTTCACAGTAATGTTCTGAGAATCCTCTTGAGAGCTTGGTTTCTTTGCATTACATCCTTATCCAACACTTACTTTCTATGGTAATCTTTTTCTCTTCTTACATTTCTATTGCCTATTACTCTTGTTTCTATTTTCTACTCACTTCATCACCTTTTCTCTCTCTTCTTACTAACTTGTTTTTCCTCTGTAGAGCAGATGTGAAGACATCTTGTGACAGCAGTAAACATGCTCTGTATAAAACAACTGCCCATGAATGCACACGACAAATCACTTCAGATACTTCAAACAATAGTCCTGTTGCATGGATATGGCCAAAGATTTTTTACCTTCAAACTGCAGGTCATTTCTCTAGCCTTTTAACATTTACACATGACACTATGATAGAAGAGTTCACACCAACACCTTTGTTGAAAATCCTGTGGTTTTCAAAGAACAAAGTAAAAGTCTCTTGCTTCTCCTTCCCTTCCCAGCCGGGTGCAGAAGCCGCATTTTCCTTAATATCACATCTAAAAGCTACAGTCAGCTCCACAACACAATGCAAGTTGTCTTCTTTTTCCCTCAGAGATTCTGGAAGTGATGTCACCTTGCTTCCACCAAGCCAAAGGTCTGGATGTATCTGCTGTAGTGACACAATCAAGTCAGATGTTGGCCACCCTGATTTGATCAGTTGCACATATAACTTTAGAGTATACTTCTTTTACCCCTATGTTGTATTCTAGTACACTACCCTCTACTACCTCCTGTATTATTCACACTCATGCATATTTGTCCTGGTGTTGGTAATTCCTAATTCTGACATTCTGTCTGACTGCTTGCTTATCTCTGTAATTCAGCCAAACCCCAGTAGTACCCCTCCTCCCCACACTCACACACTCTGCTCACACTGCTTTCTCACACTCGCCACCTCTGTAACACTATGCAGCCTCAAGGTTCACAACACTGATGTCTTTTAGAAGACAGATATTGCACAGATATACTGTATATGCAGATCTGAGCCTGTGCCTATTTTTTGCATCTGTGCTGAACAGCTTTGCTAATGTATGGCTGCACATATATTTTTTTTGCTCTCTCCCTGGCACCAGTAGAGGGCGCTGTTCTGCATAGATGAGCTCCCTAAAAAACTTTCCGATGTTTACTGTGCCACCTTGAGGGTGACAGCTATGCTAGGGTGGCCCTCTTGAACCACTTGTACCTCCAGCCAGTCCTCACCTGGCAGCTGAGTGTGACAGTCTCCCCAGTTAGATTGATGTCCAGATAGTTAGCCTATCCAGCCTGTAAAGTGAGCATAGCATTACAGCAACAGATCACGTTCTGTTTCAAACTAAAAGTACATATGTGAACAACATGTAAACCAGGTTTACTGTGTTTTATCTATCTTTGGAATATTATGTAAGACATTATTATTACATTCTGAAATAGTCTGTTTTAGAAACCTGTAAAATATTAAAGTCTCAAAAAAAAAAAAAAAAACAGTTGTTACATTTGTTATGTATTTTATACTACTGGCCATTTACAAACTTTGCTGAAAGATGGAACTTATTTCGGTTCTTCATTTTGGGGCTCTGCACACAATTTTAAAACCCACTTCCTGTCCCTATGATTACCACTGCCCAGGCTGCATGTTAGGTGCAACAAGTTCACTGCCACCACTTGATACTGAAACAAACACGGCCAGACTGTGTTTCAGTGCATGCAGGTCTGGACTGGGCAAAATTAAAATAGAAAACAAATGTATGTGTCTGTGGTTCATTCATGAGCAACTATAACTTTGCTCACCCAACTGAAAGTAGGGTAGAAGTAAAAACCCTAGTTTAAAACAATAAGGGAATTGAGTAGCCAGTTTGCATGTTCCCGGACAAATAACAAAAATAAAACTAAAACAATTTCTTGCCACAACTTTGTCAATGAAAACCCAACAATGAAAACAAAACTGAGTGTACATATTTGGGAGGTCACCCACTCAAATTATTACATTTTAAGGCTATTGCAGTGAACTGAAGCATAGCAATTAGATCAGCATAGTCTTAGCATAGCCTTCTTCTTTCTGTTCACATGAGATTGGAAGCCCATCAAAAACTTTTACCCCAAAATGACGAAACTGACAGATATATAATTAACTTTTTAACACCTCTCACACAGTTTCCACTGCAACCTTATTCACAGAATATCAGCCCTATGGGCTGCACTAAGTATAAACCCCAGGACAGCACTGGGGTTAAATAAATAAATAAGTATGCATGTATGTATGTTTGTATGTATGTATGCATTTATGTATGTATTACAGGCATGTGGCAATAAAATGTCCTTATATCCTTGTATTGACTGAATGCATGTGTTAAAAGCAGTTAATAGAAAAAAAAAACATTATTTATAATAAAACAGCATCAGATCATGATGTATTGAGAAAGTATAGACTAAGGAAACGAGTTGCATTGTCATGTGTTGCAATCCCTTGGTGGACATTTTGTGCCAGCCACATTCATGTTTTCTAAAATGTTCAAGGAATCCCAATCTGTATGTATCTACTTTTAGAAATTCGTTTTCCACCGAGGTCAGTATCCCGATTTATAATCTTTCTGGAGAAGATTGTCAGAAGAGAGAAAGTTTGGGGTTAATATTGAAGGTGGATTGGAACTCTCCAAGGTGCTGAATTGACACCTGTGCTCATGAGGTTCAGTGTTTCTTAACACTAGAAGTCCCAGCATTTTTCTGTCTACCTAGAAGACCTAGAGAGGGTTCATTTGGCCCGACCGCTTTTCCCGAATACACTAATCACTCATTTTGTTATGGTAATGAGGCTGTTAGGGGCAGTGTGTGGGGTGAGGGGTGAGGGGGTCACACCTTACAGTGGTAACAGCCAAGACAAACAGACTCAAGGACAGACAGCTTCTTCCAAGGGCTGTCAACATATGAATGAACATGTCAATCGTGCAACTGTGCGCCGTGTTGACTGCTACCGATATACATGTGGGAAATGCCGAAAGGAGCAATGGCAGTGCCAGGATTGTGAGTGACTACTCAAATGTATTTCAGTCATAGTGCATGGTTTTTCATTATTTGTAAATATGCTTTTTTTTGTAAATATTTTTTTTTTTACTATTTTTGGCACACAAAAATAACAATTACTTCTGCAACAACCCTCCACACCAAAACTGAGAAAACTTTGTTGATCCTGTTGATCCACTGCATAGAAATCCACTGTATGTGCATAAACCCACCATATGGGCACACACACACCCACCCACACACACACACACACACACACACACACATGCAAAAACACACACAACCTAAATCAGAACTAAAGCTTGCTCTCAAAAGAAGCTCCTGAGCTGTAAGGTCCCCTCCCCCACACAGGCTCAAGTGGCTCCTGCTGTGTGCCACTAACAGCCACATTTACATAACAAAAGGAGTGTCCACAGGGGGGACTAGGGGTCAAATGGCCCTCTTGTGGGTTTTCTAGGTAAAAAGGTCAATTGACCCTTCTCTGGGACTTCTAGTGGTAAAGCCTCAGTTTGCCCATTGCTACATGAACACACAGGCCCATGCCTTTAACAGCATGTTTTTCTTGACCATGGAGCCACAAGCCTAAAAGTGAAAGTAGTTCAATATTCACAAAATAACCACATAACTCAGTGACCCCACAAATAATCCCCATTTCATTTTTGTTTTGTCTAACTGGACAGCCTTTCACTAATCACAAAATACACTCAGAATCATCTTGAGAACACTTGTCTTCCATTTCTCTCAGTAAGTTATTTTCTAGTAATCTCTGTTTCTCTTGCTGCATTTCTGTTGCTCATTTCTCTTGCTTAGTTTTCCTGTTCACTTAATCACTTGTTCACTCTTTTTCTTAACTCACTTGTTTTTTTGTTTTCTTCTGTCCTGTGTGTTTGTACTTGTCTATTTTAATTCTGGTGTGGTTACAATGTGCATGAAGAGGTGAGGGTTTGTGGCTTGGGCCTGGTTTCTTCTGTAGGCAATAGGTTTTGTGTAGGAGGCTGTCATCCACCATTTCCTCTGTAAAGCAAATGTGAACTGATGTGATGGCAGTAAAAGTGTTGTGTCCTAAAACTTATTCATTAACATACAAATTATACTGATTACGTTATAACAAATTTTTTGAATATTTCAAACATTGAGGACAACCCATATGTGGACAAAACCAACACATTTTTACCTTCAAACTGCAGTGCAAATTTCTGAGGCCTTGTTTATTATTTATCTCTTCTGATGCATTATTCTGAACAAACAACACTTACTCCATTGAAGAGTTCACAACAAGACCTTTTTTTGGAGATCTTGAAGAGTTTGAAAAGTACACAGCCGTTCTCAAACGGTCTCTTGCCTCTGCTTCCTTATTCACATAACTCTGTTTGTGCAGAATGTACATCATCATCATTGTTTTTTTCATATTTTCTCCATAATATTCTGGGGAGAGATATATGGCAAAGAATCAAATTGGATACAAAAAAAGAATTCTAAAAATCAATACAGAAATAGAAGGAAACACAGCAGGTGGCCTGTGATAAGGAGCTGATTTGCATCTATACATTTGGTGGAGAGACAGATTCAAGACTCCTTTTTTTAGCCCTAACCACACAGAACACAAACACCTTCCTTCCAGCGAAGCAGAAGTCTGAATATATCTGCTGCTACAGTGACACATTAACATGTTAGATGTTGGCTGCCTCTGATTTGATCAATTACATTGAAAACATTAAGGCTGTAGAGGGTTGGATACCTCTTGTACACCTATATAACACCTATATACACCTAGAACTTTTTAATTTACATTTTAATGCTGGTAGTCATTAGGGAGAGACAGACAGTTTGCATTTATTTGTCTATAATGTATTACAGCTTGTTTGTTGCCTAACCATCAGTATGTCAGTGAAGCAAACAGTAAAATGAATAAATGAAAATATCTATGACTCTCTTGAGACATTGTTTTGCTCAATACTGTGTCTTGTCTCAGTTGTTCAGCCCCCTCCCCACCTACCCACACCCACACACACTCACATACACACACACACACACACACACACACACACAAAGACACACACACACACGCACATACACACACACACACACACACACAGACGCACGCAGGCACACTTGCACACACGCTCTATCCTCATGCTTTCTCACATTCACCACCTCACTCCTCCATCTCTCTTTACTGTTTATACTTCTCACACGCTCTCTGGGGGAGGTGGACTGTCTTTTATGTGTCTCTGTGTTTTGCGACACATTGAAAGATCTTCCTAACTGAATGCCACTCAGCATGGGGCTCTCTACTCTGGGCCTGTTGTTCTGTGAGTAATACCTTTGTTCTGGAAGCTTCCATTGTGTGTTTGTGTCTCTGAGCCTCACCTGAGCTGGTGTGTTAGCTTGACCATTGCGTTACCTGTTCCTCATTGCATTTATAAAGAACAACTTCCTGTTAACGGATTGCTTTATGGCCCAGCTTTAGCTTTCATAACTAATGAGCTACAGGATATTCTTCCTTTATATTCTCTTTCTTGACTTGTCAGCACTCTTAAACAGCTAAAATCATTGTGTGCTCTGTGACCAGGATTTATGTGGATTCAAATATGTGTGGGAAGGTAGCATTGACACTAGGGGAGATACTGTAAGACCATGGGCATAAAGTTCACTGCCTCAGCCTGCAGGAGGCAGGGGGGTTCCACAATCCAAAGGACCCCCACCAGCCATATCAATGTTTTAAATGATATTGTTCAGGGGTGGGCAGGTGTGGCACAGTTAATGAGAGTGTGAATGAGGAAGTGTGTGATACATCTATGCAGAGTGATGGGAGCAAAAGGTGAGCAAGTGTAGCTATACTGTTTGTTGATATAATATTGATGAATGTTGGGATTTGGATTCCTGCAGAGGGTCCCTGCATTTATGCTACGCCTCTGTGTATGGCTGTACTTTGGGATCTTCAGAGCCAGTGTGCTTTTGTCATGGAACAAACATGTGACTTTTGACTATGAGGATGATTTGATTTATTCTGGTTGCTTTTCTGGATTACATCTATGTCATCTCTCCATGTGTCTGTGTTCTAGTGCTGAGCTTGTTTTTCCACTCTGGACATGTGGCAGGTGATGTAGAATTCTTTGAAATTTTTTTATATGAATAAAAACATAGAAAAATAAGACACAAATTTAAATGAAATGCAACAAACTAAAATTTAACAAAAGTAATATAATAATAATACAATACAAATACAATATTACAACTGTAATACAACAACATAAAAAATAAATTAACAACAACAACAACAACAACAACAACAATAATAATAATAATCATAGTCATAATCATAATTGTAATAATAATTTTATCTTTGTAAAGTGTGTCACAAAGTACAAAAAGATTGGATAATCATACAAAAGATAAACATACAGGCCTCTGATGTTTAAAAAGAAACAAATGTGAAGCTTAGAATTCTTTGCTTTTGCTTCCTGCCTTTTTTTTCTTGTTTAATGACAAAAGATTTTATGCGTCAGCAGAGCGGCCCAAGGCTACTTTGACCCTGACTCCAGCCAGCAAAGACATATTCAGAGGAGAGTCTGTTACCCTCAGTGTGATGTACCAGAGTGGGGAAACACTGGTGTGGACTACAGATGGTATTTCAAAGGATCCGACCAGCCTGCACAAGAGTACATCATCAGTTCTGCTGACTATAGCCACTCTGGAGACTACTACTGCACTATTATTGCACTTTGGAATATTATGTAAGACATTATTATTACATTCTGAAATAGTCTGTTTCAAGTACCTGTAAGATATTAAAATCTCAAAAAAGAAAAAAAAACAGTTGTTACATTTGTTATGTATTTTATACTACTGGCCATTTACAAACTTTGCTGAAAGATGGAACATATTTCGGTTCTTCATTTAGGGCTCTGCACACAATTTTTAAAACCCACTTCCTGTCTCTATGATTACCACTGCCCAGGCTACATGTTAGTTGCAA
>PYXC01001061.1:0-22703 GCA_015244755.2 Tenualosa ilisha
CAGCATGAAGACAACGTCTGGTTTAATGTATGCATAGCCACGTTCCAGCTTTCCATCTGCCCAATATCCTCAATTTTTCGTTGCAGGACCCCACCAAAACTGAAGCTGAGTGAACCAGATTGAGGTAAGTTTTTCACTGTGACTTTGCCTGATTTCAAAAATCTAGCATTAAATCACACATTTTTAGAAACAGCATGATGTGAACGCCTGGTTTAATGTATGCATAGCCACGTTCCAACTTTCCATGTGCCCAATATCCTCAATTTTTCGTTGCAGGACCCCACCAAACTCATGCCGAGTGAACCAGATTGGGTAAGTTTTACTGTGACTTTGACATGATTTCCAAAAATCTACATTAAATCATACATTTTTAGAAACAGCATGATGTGAACGTCTGGTTTAATGTATGCATAGCCACGTTCCAACTTTCCATGTGCCCAATATCCTCAATTTTTCGTTGGCAGGACCCCACCGAATCTGAAGACGAGTGAACCACACTGAGGTATTTTTCACTGTGACACTGACTGATTTACAACAATCTGCCTTAAATCATAAATTTTTAGAAACAGCATGAAGTGAAACGTCTGGTTTAATGTATGCATAGCCACGTTCCACTTTCCATTGCCCAATATCCTCAATTTTTGTTGCAGGACCCCACCAAAACTGATGCCGAGTGAACCAGATTGGGTAAGTTTTACTGTGACTTTGCTGATTTCCAAAAATCTACATTAAATCATACATTTTTAGAAACAGCATGATGGAACGCTGGTTTAATGTATGCATAGCCACGTTCCAACTTTCCATGTGCCCAATATCCTCAATTTTCGTTGCAGGACCCCACCGAATCTGAAGACGGTGAACCACACTGAGGTATTTTTCACTGTGACACTGACTGATTTACAACAATCTGCCTTAAATCATACATTTTTAGAAACAGCATGATGTGAACGTCTGGTTTAATGTATGCATGCCACGTTCCAACTTTCCATGTGCCCAATATCCTCAATTTTTCGTTGCAGGACCCCACCGAATCTGAAGACGAGTGAACCACACTGAGGTATTTTTCACTGTGACACTGACTGATTTACAACAATCTGCCTTAAATCATACATTTTTAGAAACAGCATGAAGTGAACGTCTGGTTTAATGTATGCATAGCCACGTTCCAACTTTCCATGTGCCCAATATCCTCAATTTTTCGTTGCAGACCCCACCGAATCTGAACCGAGTGAACCACACTGAGGTATTTTTCACTGTGACACTGATTGATTTACAACAATCTGCCTTAAATCATACATTTTTAGAAACAGCATGATGTGAACGTCTGTTTAATGTATCATAGCCACGTTCCAACTTTCCATGTGCCCAATATCCTCAATTTTTCGTTGCAGGACCCCACCGAATCTGAAGACGAGTGAACCACACTGAGGTATTTTTCACTGTGACACTGACTGATTTACAACAATCTGCCTTAAATCATACATTTTTAGAAACAGCATGATGTGAACGTCTGGTTTAATGTATGCATAGCCACGTTCCAACTTTCCATGTGCCCAATATCCTCAATTTTTCGTTGCAGGACCCCACCAAACTGATGCGAGTGAACCAGATTGAGGTAGTTTTACTGTGACTTTGCCTGATTTCCAAAAATCTACATTAAATCATACATTTTTAGAAACAGCATGATGTGAACGTCTGGTTTAATGTATGCATAGCCACGTTCCAACTTTCCATGTGCCCAATATCCTCAATTTTTCGTTGCAGGACCCCACCGAATCTGAAGACGAGTGAACCACACTGAGGTATTTTTCACTGTGACACTGACTGATTTACAACAATCTGCCTTAAATCATACATTTTTAGAAACAGCATGATGTGAACGTCTGGTTTAATTATGCATAGCCACGTTCCAACTTTCCATGTGCCCAATATCCTCAATTTTTCGTTGCAGGAACCCACCAAACTGATGCCGAGTGAACCAATTGGGGTAAGTTTTACTGTGACTTTGCATGATTTACAACAATCTGCCTTAAATCATACATTTTAGAAACAGCATGATGTGAACGTCTGGTTTAATGTATGCATAGCCACGTTCCAACTTTCCATGTGCCCAATATCCTCAATTTTTCGTTGCAGGACCCCACCGAATCTGAAGACGAGTGAACCACACTGAGGTATTTTTCACTGTGACACTGACTGATTTACAACAATCTGCCTTAAATCATACATTTTTAGAAACAGCATGATGTGAACGTCTGGTTTAATGTATGCATAGCCACGTTCCAACTTTCCATGTGCCCAATATCCTCAATTTTTCGTTGCAGGACCCACCGAATCTGAAGACGATGTGAACCACACTGAGGTATTTTTCACTGTGACACTGACTGATTTACAACAATCTGCCTTAAATCATACATTTTTAGAAACAGCATGAGTGAACGTCTGGTTTAATGTATGCATAGCCACGTTCCAACTTTCCATGTGCCCAATATCCTCAATTTTTCGTTGCAGGACCCCACCAATCTGAGACGAGTGAACCACACTGAGGTAATTTTACTGTGACTGCTGATTTACAACAATCTGCTTAAATCATACATTTTTAGAAACAGCATGATGTGAACGCCTGGTTTAATGTATGCATAGCCACGTTCCAACTTTCCATGTGCCCAATATCCTCAATTTTACGTTGTAGGACCCCACCGAATCTGAAGACGCGTGAACCACACTGACGTATTTTTCGCTGTGACACTAACTGATTTACAACAATCTGCCTTAAATCATACATTTTTAGAAACAGCATGATGTGAACGTCTGGTTTAATATATGCATAGCCACGTTCCAACTTTCCATGTGCCCAATATCCTCAATTTTTCGTTGCAGGACCCACCAAAACTGATGCCGAGTGAACCAAATTGGGGTAAGTTTTACTGTGACTTTGCATGATTTCCAAAAATCTACATTAAATCATACATTTCTAGAAACAGCATGATGTGAACGTCTGGTTTAATGTATGCATAGCCACGTTCCAACTTTCCATGTGCCCAATATCCTCAATTTTTCGTTGCAGGACCCCACCGAATCTGAAGACGTGTGAACCACACTGAGGTATTTTTCACTGTGACACTGACTGATTTACAACAACCTGCCTTAAATCATACATTTTTAGAAACAGCATGATGTGAACGTCTGGTTTAATGTATGCATAGCCACGTTCCAACTTTCCATGTGCCCAATATCCTCAATTTTTCGTTGCAGGACCCCACCGAATCTGAAGACGTGTGAACCACACTGAGGTATTTTTCACTGTGACACTGACTGATTTACAACAACCTGCCTTAAATCATACATTTTTAGAAACAGCATGATGTGAACGTCTGGTTTAATGTATGCATAGCCACGTTCCAACTTTCCATGTGCCCAATATCCTCAATTTTTCGTTGCAGGACCCCACCGAATCTGAAGACGAGTGAACCACACTGAGGTATTTTTCACTGTGACACTGACTGATTTACAACAATCTGCCTTAAATCATACATTTTTAGAAACAGCATGAAGTGAACGTCTGGTTTAATGTATGCATAGCCACGTTCCAGCTTTCCATGTGCCCAATATCCTCAATTTTTCATTGCAGGACCCCACCGAATCTGAACACGAGTGAACCACACTGAGGTATTTTTCACTGTGACACTGATTGATTTACAACAATCTGCCTTAAATCATACATTTTTAGAAACAGCATGATGTGAACGTCTAGTTAAATGTATCCATAGCCACGTTCCAACTTTCCATGTGCCCAATATCCTCAATTTTTCGTTGCAGGACCCCACCCAATCTGAAGACGAGTGAACCACACTGAGGTATTTTTCACTGTGACACTGACTGATTTACAACAATCTGCCTTAAATCATACATTTTTAGAAACAGCATGATGTGAATGTCTGGTTTAATGTATGCATAGCCACGTTCCAACTTTCCATGTGCCCAATATCCTCAATTTTTCGTTGCAGGAACCCACCGAATCTGAACACGATTGAACCACACAGAGGTATTTTTCACTGTGACACTGACTGATTTACAACAATCTGCCTTAAATCATACATTTTTAGAAACAGCATGAAGACAACGTTGGTTTAATGTATGCATAGCCACGTTCCAACTTTCCATGTGCCCAATATCCTCAATTTTTCGTTGCAGGACCCCACCAAAACTGATGCTGAGTGAACCAGATTGAGGTAAGTTTTACTGTGACTTTGCCTGATTTCCAAAAATCTACATTAAATCACACATTTTTAGAAACAGCATGATGTGAACGCCTGGTTAATGTATGCATAGCCACGTTCCAACTTTCCATGTGCCCAATATCCTCAATTTTACGTTGTAGGACCCCACCGAATCTGAAGACGCGTGAACCACACTGACGTATTTTTCGCTGTGACACTAACTGATTTACAACAATCTGCCTTAAATCATACATTTTTAGAAACAGCATGATGTGAACGTCTGGTTTAATATATGCCTAGCCACATTCCAACTTTCCATGTGCCCAATATCCTCAATTTTTCGTTGCAGGAACCCACCAAAACTGATGCCGAGTGAACCAAATTGGGGTAAGTTTTACTGTGACTTTGCATGATTTCCAAAAATCTACATTAAATCATACATTTCTAGAAACAGCATGATGTGAACGTCTGGTTTAATGTATGCATAGCCACGTTCCAACTTTCCATGTGCCCAATATCCTCAATTTTTCGTTGCAGGACCCCACCGAATCTGAAGACGTGTGAACCACACTGAGGTATTTTTCACTGTGACACTGACTGATTTACAACAACCTGCCTTAAATCATACATTTTTAGAAACAGCATGATGTGAACGTCTGGTTTAATGTATGCATAGCCACGTTCCAACTTTCCATGTGCCCAATATCCTCAATTTTTCGTTGCAGGAACCCACCAAAACTGATGTCGAGTGAACCAGATTGAGGTAAGTTTTACTGTGACTTTGCCTGATTTCCAAAAATGTACATTAAATCATAAATTTTCAGAAACAGCATGAAGACAATGTCTGGTTTAATGTATGCATAGCCACGTTCCAACTTTCCATGTGCCCAATATCCTCAATTTTTCGTTGCAGGACCTCACCGAATCTGAAGACGAGTGAACCAGATTAAGGTAAGTTTTACTGTGACGTTCACTGATTTCCAACAATCTACGTTAAAGGGACGTTCAGGCAAGTTTTCTCCCACAAAATGGTACCGATGTCGGCTACGCAATTCCGGTGATATGAGGCGAGGAAATGTTAATATTTATATTTCATTTTTTAAAATAAAAATAATGTTTAAACAGTGGGTAGTGTAGTAGATGTAAACTTCATTCACATGTTACATTCAGAAATATTATGTATAACGTTATTCTCATGAATGAATGAGGCTCAAACAGAGTCTCTTCGTAAACCACGGTCAAACACAAACTGAAGAAATAAATACTTGAGTTCTTGTCGATTTTCAGTTATCTCAAAGTACATTTTAAATGATTTTATTCAGTTAATCGTTAAGTCTTTTCGGGAGACTGCGGCACATAATGGCTACAGGCTACATCTGGGCTGTATGGCATATCCACCTTATGTGCGATACAACAATGTGTGGCGCCATGACGACCATTCCTGTTTCCCACTTCCGTCGCCGTTGTAGCAACTATTGGACTGGACTGCTAGCGACATAGTAGCCAACATGAGTTCAGGCTCTACTCGTTCGGTTGTTGGCTGCAGTAACAGCAGCAACAAGATCAGAGACTTTATAAAAGCAGAGTGCTACACACACATAGAGTAACCAGGAGAGAGTGCCTTTGTCAGCCACCGTACTCTCTACATATCATGCCAGCCAGTAGGCGTTCTGGAATGGCTTGCGGCGCTGAGGCTAAAATATCCTCCAAAGAAGGTGTACGTTTGCTCACATCACTTCGTAAATAAGCGACCAACGGATGAACACCCAAATCCCGAACTCTTTCTTGGTTATGAGAGACCTGTGCAGAAGAAGAGGCGGACAATTGTTCGTGGGGAAACATCCGGTGAGTGAATATCAGTAACGTTACAGGAGCTAGCTATCCGGCTAGCGACAGTTTTCTGCTAACATCAACTCAACTGCAGTGTAGCATTCTAAATGTTTGCTACTTACTGGCTGTTGTTTACATTTTGAGCCTCGCTTACTTGTTACAAACATTATCGTATTGTTTTGCAGTCAAACGCATGGTCTAGTTAATAGTAATAATATAACGTTACCGGTGTAGTGGTGATGCTAGAAACCTACAACATATAGAGTACTAACTTCTGTATTTGTGTAACGTTAGATGACACAGTAGTATGTGTACGTATATTTGTTTGGATGCCTTCTGTTCATGTGCCTTTATGTGTATGCTACTGGACACCTTCATTTCATTCGGGATACATAAAGTATCTCTATCTATCCATCTAACAATGCGTGGTTATTGGTTTTTAAGTAACTTACAATTGCCACCAGCAATGTGTTGCATTGTTATCAACTATTTACTCTTCTCTTAAATGTCAGAAATGTCAACCGAACCATTAAACACTTTTATGAATTAACCACTTTTAAATGTCTTTTTGTTAACATCTGATGCAGCTCAATTGTAATACAAAGTGGGTGACATGGTGTAGAAATTTGTGAACTTATCTGAGTGCAATGTTTTACAGCAGTAGCAGAGGAGGTGAGCCAGGAGGATGAAGTTCCTGAGGAATCTCACAGGACTGTGGCCACACAATGGGAAGACCCTTCTCTCTGGGATCCCAGTTATGCAAGAAGCCAGGGAGTGGATGCACCAATACAGAATCATGTGATGACGGATGGAGCCACACAATCTGGAGAATTCAGCCATTTAATGCTCCAGAGTGATGCTGATGCATACCTGTACACAGGGCTCCCACTAGACACATTCAACACTCTTGTGTCAACATTAGAAAGGTTTTGAAATGGGACTCTTACTCTTTCAGTGCGTGATCAAATTCTTATGACAATCATGAAACTGAAATTAAACCGTGTGCTGGGAGACCTCAGTAGACAGTTCCATGTGTCACAGAGTGTTGCCAGTAGAATCATCACACACTGGATTGATAAAATGGAGGAAGGCCTGCGACCCCTTATTGTCTGGCTACCAAGAAACCATCAAGGCAACAATGCCGGCTTCATTTCAGAAGTTTTTTCCAAATACCACCTGTGTCATTGACTGTGTTAAAGCATGTTGCAGAAGCCCAAAAATCTTGACTCTAGAGGTGAGTCCTACAGCCATTATTATTCCCATAGCACAATCAAGTACCTTGTTGGAATTGCCCCCTGTGGATTAATCATGTTTATATCATCTGCCTATGGAGGACGCGCCAGTGACAAGTACATCACCATGAACTCTGGTGTCCTGGACTACTTAAGGCCTGGAGATGAAGTCATGGCAGATCGAGGCTTTTTAATTCGGGACATTCTCTTTGAGAGAAGAGTGAACTTGGTTCTGCCTGCTTTCACCAGAGGTGGTGGTCAGTTAACGGTGGAACAGGTTACCAGCACACGAAGAATCGCAAATGTTCGAATTCACGTTGAGCGAGCTATTAGGCGATTAAAAGTTTACAAGATCTTGTCCCAGGTAGTACCCATAAACATGTCACCAAAGATGGACAAAATCCTTCGCATCTGTGCTGCCTTAGCCAACTGTAGAGATGACCTCATTCGTTAATTGTCTTGTCATTGTCTTGACACGTTTACAAACACATTAGTATTGACTGTAGTGTTTACTCTCTACCACCTTATTGTATCCCTGTTGTTTTCTCTTTCTCTGGCAGCTGGGCCTGGTTGGCCCATGTCATTGCAGCAGCAGTAGCAGCAGCAACAACAGTAGTGCTTTAACTGTGATTAAATTGTTTTGTAATGTACATTTAGGTAATTATTAATGTCATACATACATTAAATCAATAACATATTTAATATATATGTTCATATTTCAACATGTGTACAGTATATTTGATTACAGTTGTGT
This sequence comes from Tenualosa ilisha, assembly GCA_015244755.2. Classification (NCBI taxonomy): domain Eukaryota; kingdom Metazoa; phylum Chordata; class Actinopteri; order Clupeiformes; family Clupeidae; genus Tenualosa; species Tenualosa ilisha. The sequence goes on from PYXC01001061.1 coordinate 8,037, forward strand.
AAATATTAGTGGAAATAACAGTGGAAATATTGTGTACATATTAGTGAATATTAGTGGAAATATTGTGTAAATATAGTGAATATTCGTTTTTTTTAAGATATTTCATATTTTTAACATTTAATCTTTTTTAACAATAAAACTGATTGAGAGGGTGCTCTTGTAATGACATTTTAGTGTCTGAATTCCTTTTCTAGGAATTCATTATGTTTGCATATGCGCTATGCAGATTCAGTCACTGACCAACAAACTCATTGACAAGCTGAGGCAACATTGTGGAGAAGTAAAATCTTTTCAGATGTGCTACCCTCTACTGAACATAAAGCTCATCAAATGGTACAGAGAATGAAATGGTGTCATTTGGGCTCCAGATAAACAATTTGGCCATCCTAAGGCCGGTACAAAACATGCCCAGCTGCACCTGCATGTAGTATCCGTGGACACCTGTTTTTTGAAGTTGTGGTACTCCATCTATTAGCTTCACATCACTGCCATTTTGGGTAAGCTGATACAAGAGGGTGGGATAGAGCTTGTTGGGGACTGGGCATTTTATTTCCAGTAGGACAGAGGAGTCGATCACCCCATCTGGACTTGCGGAGAGCCATGTGTGTAATGTTCATGCCCTGCTCTTTAAGAGTATTCGAATGTCTGCCCTATCAACTTTCGATGGTACTTTAGGCGCCTACCATGGTGACCACGGGTAACGGGGAATCAGGGTTCGATTCCGGAGAGGGAGCCTGAGAAACGGCTACCACATCCAAGGAAGGCAGCAGGCGCGCAAATTACCCATTACCGACACGGTGAGGTAGTGACGAAAAATAACAATACAGGTCTCTTTTGAGGCCCTGTAATTGGAATGAGCGTATCCTAAACCCATGGGCGAGGACCCATTGGAGGGCAAGTCTGGTGCCAGCAGCCGCGGTAATTCCAGCTCCAATAGCGTATATTAAAGTTGCTGCAGTTAAAAAGCTCGTAGTTGGATTTCGGGAGTGGGCTGGCGGTCCGCCGCGAGGCGTGCCACCGTCTGTCCCATACCCCTGCCTCCCGGCGCTCCCCGGATGCCCTTAGCTGGGTGTCCGACGGGGCCCGGAGCGTTTACTTTGAAAAAATTAGAGTGTTCAAAGCAGGCCGCAGCACGCCTGAATACCGCAGCTAGGAATAATGGAATAGGACTCCGGTTCTATTTTGTGGGTTTTCGGAACCAGGGCCATGATTAAGAGGGACGGCCGGATTGAAATTTTTCAATTTCAGGATCCAGAGGCGTTCTGCTCTCCCACTCTGTGCTAAAGCCAAGCCAGGGTTACTTTCAGGACCACAGACCAGCCAAGGTAAGTAGTGTCTGAAGCTGGGACTGGGGCTGGCAGTCAGGCCTTGGGTGTTGGGGCTGTGACTGTAGCTGGAGCTGGGGTCTGGTGTTGGGGCTGGGGCAGCTCTCCTTCTTACTTTTTTTTTGTTTTCTTTCAATTTCAGGATCCAGAGGCGTTCTGCTCTCCCACTCTGTGCTAAAGCCAAGCCAGGGTTGCTTTCAGGACCACAGACCAGCCAAGGTAAGTAGTGTAAGTAGTGTCTGAAGCTGGGACTGGGGCTGGCAGTCAGGCCTTGGTGTTGGGGCTGGGGCTGGAGCTGGAGCTGGAGCTGGGGCCTGGTGTTGGGGCTGGGGCAGTGTCTGTCAGCCCCAGCTGGAAGTCAGGCCTTGGTCATAGGGGCAGGGGCTGGGGCTGGCAGTCAGGCCTTGGGTGTTAGTGTTAGTGTTAGTGTTAGTGTTAGCGTTAGTGTTGGTGTTGGTGCTGGTGCTGGAGCTGGAGCTGGAGCTGTGGCTGGGGCCTGGTGTTGGGGCTGGGGCAGTGTGTGTCAGCCCCAGCTGGAAGTCAGGCCTTGGTCATAGGGGCAGGGGCTGGGGCTGGCAGTCAGGCCTTGGGTGTTGGTGTTGGTGTTGGTGCTGGTGCTGGAGCTGGAGCTGGAGCTGTGGCTGGGGCCTGGTGTTGGGGCTGGGGCAGTGTCTGTCAGCCCCAGCTGGAAGTCAGGCCTTGGTCTCAGGGGCAGGGGCTGGGGCAGGCAGTCAGGCCTTGGGTGTTGGTGTTGGTGTTAGTGTTGGTGCTGGGGCTGGGGCTGGGGAAGGGGCAGAGGCAGGGGCATGGGGAGCTCTACTTCTTGAGGGTTGGGGTGTGGGGCTATGGTTGGGGTGTGGGGCTAGGTTTAGGTTTGGGCCACGGGCAGGCGCGGGGGGTGACTAACTGTGTGCTGGGCGTTGGGCTGGGGCCGGGCAAGCGTCTGACGGCCAGTCCTTGGGCGTTGCTGCTGGGTTTAGGCTGTGGGCATTGGGCTGGGGGTGAGGGTTGGGGTGTGGGGCTATGGTTGGGGTGTGGGGCTAGGTTTAGGTTTGGGCCACGGGCAGGCGCGGGGGGTGACTAACTGTGTGCTGGGCGTTGGGCTGGGGCCGGGCAAGCGTCTGACGGCCAGTCCTTGGGCGTTGCTGCTGGGTTTAGGCTGTGGGCATTGGGCTGGGGGTGAGGGTTGGGGTGTGGGGCTATGGTTGGGGTGTGGGGCTAGGTTTAGGTTTGGGCCACGGGCAGGCACTGGGGGTGACTAACTGTGTGCTGGGCGTTGGGCTGGGGCCGGGTAAGCGTCTGACGGCCAGTCCTTGGGCGTTGCTGCTGGGTTTAGGCTGTGGGCATTGGGCTGGGGGTGAGGGTTGGGGTGTGGGGCTAGGTTTAGGTTTGGGCCACGGGCAGGCGCTGGGGGTGACTAACTGTGTGCTGGGCGTTGGGCTGGGGCCGGGCAAGCGTCTGACGGCCAGTCCTTGGGCGTTGCTGCTGGGTTTAGGCTGTGGGCATTGGGCTGGGGGTGAGGGTTGGGGTGTGGGGCTATGGTTGGGGTGTGGGGCTAGGTTTAGGTTTGGGCCACGGGCAGGCGCGGGGGTGACTAACTGTGTGCTGGGCGTTGGGCTGGGGCCGGGCAAGCGTCTAACGGCCAGTCCTTGGGCGTTGCTGCTGGGTTTAGGCTGTGGGCATTGGGCTGGGGGTGAGGGTTGGGGTGTGGGGCTATGGTTGGGGTGTGGGCTAGGTTTAGGTTTGGGCCACGGGCAGGCGCTGGGGGTGACTAACTGTGTGCTGGGCGTTGGGCTGGGACCGGGTAAGCGTCTGACGGCCAGTCCTTGGGCGTTGCTGCTGGGTTTAGGCTGTGGGCATTGGGCTGGGGGTGAGGGTTGGGGTGTGTGGCTAGGTTTAGGTTTGGGCCACGGGCAGGCGCTGGGGGTGACTAACTGTGTGCTGGGCGTTGGGCTGGGGCCGGGCAAGCGTCTGACGGCCAGTCCTTGGGAGTTGCTGCTGGGTTTAGGCTGGGGGCATTGGGCTGGGGGTGAGGGTTGGGGTGTGGGGCTATGGTTGGGGTGTGGGGTTAGGTTTAGGTTTGGGCCACGGGCAGGCGCTGGAGGTGGCTAACTGTGTGCTGGGCGTTGGGCTGGGGCCGGGCAAGCGTCTGGCGGCCAGTCCTTGGGCGTTGCTTCTGGGTTTAGGCTGTGGGCATTGGACTGGGGGTGAGGGTTGGGGTGTGGGGCTATGGTTGGGGTGGGGTGGTGGGGTGTGGGGCTATGGTTGGGGTGTGGGGCTAGGTTTAGGTTTGGGCCACGGGCAGGCGCTGGGGGTGACTAACTGTGTGCTGGGCGTTGGGCTGGGGCCGGGCAAGCGTCTGACGGCCAGTCCTTGGGCGTTGCTGTGGGTTTAGGCTGGGGCATTGGGCTGGGGGTGAGGGTTGGGGTGTGGGGCTATGGTTGGGGTGTGGGGCTAGGTTTAGGTTTGGGCCACGGGCAGGCGCTGGGGGTGACTAACTGTGTGCTGGGCGTTGGGCTGGGGCCGGGCAAGCGTCTGACGGCCAGTCCTTGGGCGTTGCTGCTGGGTTTAGGCTGTGGGCATTGGGCTGGGGGTGAGGGTTGGGGTGTGGGGCTATGGTTGGGGTGTGGGGCTAGGTTTAGGTTTGGGCCACGGGCAGGCGCTGGGGGTGACTAACTGTGTGCTGGGCGTTGGGCTGGGCCGGGCAAGCGTCTGACGGCCAGTCCTTGGGCGTTGCTGCTGGGTTTAGGCTGGGGCATTGGGCTGGAGGTGAGGGTTGGGGTGTGGGGCTAGGTTTAGGTTTGGGCCACGGGCAGGCGCTGGGGGTGACTAACTGTGTGCTGGGCGTTGGGCTGGGGCCGGGCAAGCGTCTGACGGCCAGTCCTTGGGCGTTGCTGCTGGGTTTAGGCTGGGGGCATTGGGCTGGGGGTGAGGGTTGGGGTGTGGGGCTATGGTTGGGGTGTGGGGCTAGGTTTAGGTTTGGGCCACGGGCAGGCGCTGGGGGTGACTAACTGTGTGCTGGGCGTTGGGCTGGGCCGGGCAAGCGTCTGACGGCCAGTCCTTGGGCGTTGCTGCTGGGTTTAGGCTGTGGGCATTGGGCTGGGGGTGAGGGTTGGGGTGTGGGGCTAGGTTTAGGTTTGGGCCACGGGCAGGCGCTGGGGGTGACTAACTGTGTGCTGGGCGTTGGGCTGGGGCCGGGCAAGCGTCTGACGGCCAGTCCTTGGGCGTTGCTGCTGGGTTTAGGCTGGGGGCATTGGGCTGGGGGTGAGGGTTGGGGTGTGGGGCTATGGTTGGGGTGTGGGGTAGGTTTAGGTTTGGGCCACGGGCAGGCGCTGGGGTGGCTAACTGTGTGCTGGGCGTTGGGCTGGGGCCGGGCAAGCGTCTGGCGGCCAGTCCTTGGGCGTTGCTTCTGGGTTTAGGCTGTGGGCATTGGGCTGGGGGTGAGGGTTGGGGTGTGGGGCTATGGTTGGGGTGTGGGGCTAGGTTTAGGTTTGGGCCACGGGCAGGCGCTGGGGGTGACTAACTGTGTGCTGGGCGTTGGGCTGGGGCCGGGCAAGCGTCTGACGGCCAGTCCTTGGGCGTTGCTGTGGGTTTAGGCTGGGGGCATTGGGCTGGGGGTGAGGGTTGGGGTGTGGGGCTATGGTTGGGGTGTGGGGCTAGGTTTAGGTTTGGGCCACGGGCAGGCGCTGGGGGTGACTAACTGTGTGCTGGGCGTTGGGCTGGGGCCGGGCAAGCGTCTGACGGCCAGTCCTTGGGCGTTGCTGCTGGGTTTAGGCTGTGGGCATTGGGCTGGGGGTGAGGGTTGGGGTGTGGGGCTATGGTTGGGGTGTGGGGCTAGGTTTAGGTTTGGGCCACGGGCAGGCGCTGGGGGTGACTAACTGTGTGCTGGGCGTTGGGCTGGGCCGGGCAAGCGTCTGACGGCCAGTCCTTGGGCGTTGCTGCTGGGTTTAGGCTGGGGCATTGGGCTGGAGGTGAGGGTTGGGGTGTGGGGCTAGGTTTAGGTTTGGGCCACGGGCAGGCGCTGGGGGTGACTAACTGTGTGCTGGGCGTTGGGCTGGGGCCGGGCAAGCGTCTGACGGCCAGTCCTTGGGCGTTGCTGTTGGGTTTAGGCTGGGGGCATTGGGCTGGGGGTGAGGGTTGGGGTGTGGGGCTATGGTTGGGGTGTGGGGCTAGGTTTAGGTTTGGGCCACGGGCAGGCGCTGGGGGTGACTATCTGTGTGCTGGGCGTTGGGCTGGGGCCGGGCAAGCGTCTGACGGCCAGTCCTTGGGCGTTGCTGCTGGGTTTAGGCTGTGGGCATTGGCTGGGGGTGAGGGTTGGGGTGGGGCTATGGTTGGGGTGTGGGGCTATGGTTGGGGTGTGGGCTAGGTTAGGTTTGGGCACGGGCAGGCGCTGGGGGTGACTAACTGTGTGCTGGGCGTTGGGCTGGGGCCGGGCAAGCGTCTGACGGCCAGTCTTGGGCGTTGCTGCTGGGTTTAGGCTGTGGGCATTGGGCTGGGGGTGAGGGTTGGGGTGGGGCTATGGTTGGGGTGTGGGGCTAGGTTTAGGTTTGGGCCACGGGCAGGCGCTGGGGGTGACTAACTGTGTGCTGGGCGTTGGGCTGGGCCGGGCAAGCGTCTGACGGCCAGTCCTTGGCGTTGCTGCTGGGTTTAGGCTGGGGCATTGGGCTGGAGGTGAGGGTTGGGGTGTGGGGCTAGGTTTAGGTTTGGGCCACGGGCAGGCGCTGGGGGTGACTAACTGTGTGCTGGGCGTTGGATGGGGCCGGGCAAGCGTCTGACGGCCAGTCCTTGGGCGTTGCTGCTGGGTTTAGGCTGGGGGCATTGGGCTGGGGGTGAGGGTTGGGGTGTGGGGCTATGGTTGGGGTGTAGGGCTAGGTTTAGGTTTGGGCCACGGGCAGGCGCTGGAGGTGGCTAACTGTGTGCTGGGCGTTGGGCTGGGGCCGGGCAAGCGTCTGGCGGCCAGTCCTTGGGCGTTGCTGCTGGGTTTAGGCTGTGGGCATTGGACTGGGGGTGAGGGTTGGGGTGTGGGGCTATGGTTGGGGTGTGGGGCTAGGGTTAGGTTTGGGCCACGGGCAGGCGCTGGAGGTGGCTAACTGTGTGCTGGGAGAAGGGCTGGGGCAGGGGCAGTGTCTGGCTGTCAGTCCTTGGGTGCACGGGCCAAGGGTTAGGTTTGGGGCATGGGCAGGGGCTGGCGGGGGTTAATCGTGTGCTTGGAGTAGGGCTGGGGCAGGGGCAGTGTCTGGCGGTCAGTCCCTGGCCTCTGGGGCCAAGCCTGGTGTTTGCAGTACCGGGCGCATCCACAGGGCGGCGGCACCAGGCCCCCTGGGGCTGGCGGTGGTTAATTGTGTGCTGGGAGTAAGGCGGGGGCAGGGGCAGTGTCTGGCAGTCAGTCCCTGGCCTCTGGGGCCAAGCCTGGTGTTTGCAGTACCGGGCGCGTCCACAGGGCGGCGGCATCAGGCCCCCTGGGGCTGGCGGTGGTTAATTGTGTGCTGGGCGTTGGGCTGGGGCCGGGCAAGCGTCTGGCGGCCAGTCCTTGGGCGTTGCTGCTGGGTTTAGGCTGTGGGCATTGGACTGGGGGTGAGGGTTGGGGTGTGGGGCTAGGGTTAGGTTTGGGCCACGGGCAGGCGCTGGAGGTGGCTAACTGTGTGCTGGGAGAAGGGCTGGGGCAGGGACAGTGTCTGGCAGTCAGTCCTTGGGTGCACGGGCCAAGGGTTAGGTTTGGGGCATGGGCAGGGGCTGGCGGGGGTTAATCGTGTGCTTGGAGTAGGGCTGGGGCAGGGGCAGTGTCTGGCGGTCAGTCCCTGGCCTCTGGGGCTAAGCCTGGTGTTTGCAGTACCGGGCGCGTCCACAGGGCGGCGCCACCTGGCCCCCTGGGGCTGGCGGTGGTTTATTGTGTGCTGGGAGTAAGGCGGGGGCAGGGGCAGGGTCTGGCAGTCAGTCCCTGGCCTCTGGGGCCAAGCCTGGTGTTTGCAAGATTGGGTTGGGCAACAGGATTAATGCTGTAGCACTTGCCCAACAGACAGTTCTTTAGTAGGAACAGTGGTTGTGCTGGATCACTATCAACAAGCTCTTTAAACTCAGAAAGAGACAGATATCGTGAGGTGGGAGGTAGAGGGTGTGCTTGCAAGATACTTTCGTTAAATTCGCTCCCTGCCCTGTGGTGGCTGAATCTGATGTCTTGGAGTGGTTTTAGCTCAAGATTTCTGACTGTCCCTTCATTCCAACAGCGCTGTGCATCAGTACAAGCAAGCCCTGTTTTTCCAGTGATAACTGCATTCTCAATCTGTAATAACAACACAGCAAGGGAACCTATTTTGATGGCCAATGGATCATCTTATTCAGCACCTCAGAGCGGTACTCCGGAAAACACCATGCAGAATGACTCAATTATGAAAATTTTATTTATAATTCGTACAGGGAAAATATATAGAACAACAATATATCCATACCTTCCACAGAACAACTGCTGCATGACTGCACGATCTCCCTAAACCGGCAATACAGGAGCATCCTAATGTCTCCACTACTCCGCTTTGTTGTATCGTAGCCCAAGCGCTATGTTTAGCCTTGGGTAGCCCATGTGTGTGTACCAAAACACGCCCCACTTTATTGCTGTGAAAATAACTGTATGCCTGTATACCTTCTCAGAAGTTCTTCACCATCAACACCCTCTGACAGGACAGAGTAGTTGATGATATCAACATGGCTGACTGCTGGCAATAGCCTCATATCATCCACCCATCTCGCTAGTTTAGAAGGATGCGGAATACGAATAAGCTGACCGTCAAATCCACGTTTATCGCTAACTAATTCATCATTTATGTGCCATCTTCAAGGCTTAATGGAGTTATAAGTGCTCTCACCACAGGTGTAAAATGACACTGCTGGCTAGGGTACTGATTCTGACAGAGTGTTTATGGAAGTTCTATATGCATCATCATTTTGTCTATGTGAAAAGAACCTCTATAATAAGCAGTGTAACAAAAGGCATCAGGTTTTTAGCCACAACACTGAGGAATCATCTCCATCAAGCTACCCCAAAGAGAAGCACTTATTTATATACTTTTCAAATCAATGCCTCTATCTGAGAAAACTTTTCAGAACAACAGTTTAGAATAGAAAAAGGCTATTTTTCTGTCTGCCTGATGAATCTAGACCAACACCCCAACTTGATAGCACTTTCTTTTGCATTTTATGAGAGAGACACTAAAGTTGAAGTGTCTGTCTCCTTGCTCTGAATAAATTTCTCCGGACTGATTCTGTGCTGAAAGAATATGCATCAAACAAATATGAAAACGGTGATGCCCACTACTTGGACTACCCCAAAGAGAAGCACTTTTCATTATGTTGAAGAACTAGTGCTGCCATTTGAAGTGATTTCAGTGTGTCCCTTTCTCAGTGTGGTGATGTTTAATAGGAATCCCAGATGAAAATGTCACTGAAATTACCCCAACAAATAGGACTTGCCAAATATCCAACACAGGTCAGTGCCATTGTTAGGGTACTCAGGGTGACAATTCTGATGCAGCTCCTTTGTGTCATCATCACTTTTCCTTACAGGTCAGCTGTCTAACACATATCCAGAAATGTGAACCAGCTTTCCCAGTCCATTTTCTGGATATCCTCCAAGCACCAAGAGACTGTGGATTATATATGCAGGTCTGGTAAAGTGGAGAAATGTTTCTGCTGCACACATTTAAAGCATATCCTGTGGCCCTATCATACCTGAGCAATTCACAGCTCCTCCCTGAACCACACCCTTAAATGGCAGAAATTGATCTGCATGCAAATCTGCCTTTGTCATGTGCAGAAAATTCACACGTTTATCCGAGGAAATGATGGAGAGATTAAGACCATTCCAAATGCTGTTGCCAGTTCATGTTAAAATGACACTGCTGGCTAGGGTACTGATTCTGACAGAGTGCTTATGGAAGTTCTATATGCATCATCATATTGTCTATGTCAAAAGAATCTCTATGCTAAGCAGTGTAACAACAGGCATCAGGTTTTTATCCACAACACTGAGGAATCATCTCCATCAAGCTACCCCAAAGAGAAGCACTTATTTATGTACTTTTCAAATCAATGCCCATGTTTGAGGAAAGTTTTCAGAACAAAAGTTTAGACCAGGGAAAGGTTATTTTTCTGTCTGCCTGGTGAATCCAGACCAACACCCCAACTTGATAGCACTTTCTTTTGCATTTTATGAGAGAGACACTAAAGTTGAAGTGTCTGTCTCCTTGCTCTGAATAAATTTCTCCGGACCGATTCTGTGCTGAAAGAATATGCATCAAACAAATATGAAAACGGTGATGCCCACTACTTGGACTACCCCAAAGAGAAGCACTTTTCATTATGTTGAAGAACTAGTGCTGCCATTTGAAGTGATTTCAGTGTGTCCCTTTCTCAGTGTGGTGACGTTTAATAGGAATCCCAGATGAAAATGTCACTGAAATTAGCCCAACAAATAGCACTTGCCAAATATCCAACACAGGTCAGTGCCATTATTAGGGTAGTCAGGGTGACAATTCTGATGCAGCTCCTTTGTGTCATCATCACTTTTCCTTAAGGTGAGCTGTCTAACACATATCCAGAAATGTGACCCAGCTTTTCCAGTCAGTCAGTCCAGTCCAGTCAGACTCAGAAAGAGACAGATACCGTGAGGTGGGAGGTAGAGGGTGTGCTTGCAAGATACTTTCGTGAAATTCGCTCCCTGCCCTGTGGTGGCTGAATCTGATGTCTTGGAGTGGTTTTAGCTCAAGATTTCTGACTGTCCCTTCATTCCAACTGCGCTGTGCATCAGTACAAGCAAGCCCTGTTTTTCCAGTGATAACTGCATTCTCAATCTGTAATAACAACACAGCAAGGGAACCTATTTTGATGGCAATGGATCATCTTATTCAGCACCTCAGAGCGGTACTCCGGAAAACACCATGCAGAATGACTCAATTATGAAAATTTTATTTATAATTCGTACAGGGAAAATATATAGAACAACAATATATCCATACCTTCCACAGAACAACTGCTGCATGACTGCACGATCTCCCTAAACCGGCAATACAGGAGCATCCTAATGTCTCCACTACTCCGCTTTGTTGTATCGTAGCCCAAGCGCTATGTTTAGCCTTGGGTAGCCCATGTGTGTGTACCAAAACACGCCCCACTTTATTGCTGTGAAAATAACTGTATGCCTCAGAACTTCTCAGAAGTTCTTCACCATCAACACCCTCTGACAGGACAGAGTAGTTGATGATATCAACATGGCTGACTGCTGGCAATAGCCTCATATCATCCACCCATCTCGCTAGTTTAGAAGGATGCGGAATACGAATAAGCTGACCGTCAAATCCACGTTTATCGCTAACTAATTCATCGTTTATGTGCCATCTTCAAGGCTTAATGGAGTTATAAGTGCTCTCACCACAGGTGTAAAATGACACTGCTGGCTAGGGTACTGATTCTGACAGAGTGCTTATGGAAGTTCTATATGCATCATCATTTTGTCTATGTCAAAAGAACCTCTATGCTAAGCAGTGTAACAAAAGACATCAGGTTTTTAGCCACAACACTGAGGAATCATCTCCATCAAGCTACCCCAAAGAGAAGCACTTATTTATGTACTTTTCAAATCAATGCCTCTGTTTGAGGAAACTTTTCAGAACAAAAGTTTAGACAGGGAAAGGTTATTTTTCTGTCTGCCTGGTGAATCCAGACCAACACCCCAACTTGATAGCACTTTCTTTTGCATTTTATGAGAAGACACTAAAGTTGAAGTATCCGTCTGTCTCCTTACTCTGAATAAATTTCTCCTGGACTGATTCTGTGCTGAAAGAATATGCGCCAAACAAATATGAAAACGGTGATGCCCACTACTTGGACTACCCCAAAGAGAAGCACTTTTCATTATGTTGAAGAACTAGTGCTGCCATTTGAAGTGATTTCAGTGTGTCCCTTTCTCAGTGTGGTGATGTTGAATAGGAATCCCAGATGAAAATGTCAATGAAATTACCCCAACAAATAGCACTTGCCAAATATCCAACACAGGTCAGTGCCATTATTAGGGTAGTCAGGGTGACATTCTGATGCAGCTCCTTTGTGTCATCATCACTTTTCCTTACAGGTCAGCTGTCTAACACATATCCAGAAATGTGACCCAGCTTTTCCAGTCCATTTTCTGGATATCCTCCAAGCACCAAGAGACTGTGGATTATATATGCAGGTCTGGTAAAGTGGAGAAATGTTTCTGCTGTACACATTTAAAGCATATCCTGTGGCTCTATCATACCTGAGCAATTCACAGCTCCTCCCTGAACCACACCCTTAAATGGCAGAAATTGATCTGCATGCAAATCTGCCTTTGTCATGTGCAAAAAATTCACACGTTTACCCAAGGAAATGATGGAGAGATTAAGACCAATCCAAATGCTGTTGCCAGTTCATGTTAAAATGACACTGCTGTCTAGGGTACTGATTCTGACAGAGTGCTTATGGAAGTTCTATATGCATCATCATATTGTCTATGTCAAAAGAATCTCTATGCTAAGCAGTGTAACAACAGGCATCAGGTTTTTAGCCACAACACTGAGGAATCATCTCCATCAAGCTACCCCAAAGAGAAGCACTTATTTATATACTTTTCAAATCAATGCCTCTATCTGAGGAAACTTTTCAGAACAACAGTTTAGAATAGAAAAAGGCTATTTTTCTGTCTGCCTGATGAATCTAGACCAACACCCCAACTTGATAGCACTTTCTTTTGCATTTTATGAGAGAGACACTAAAGTTGAAGTGTCTGTCTCCTTGCTCTGAATAAATTTCTCCGGACTGATTCTGTGCTGAAAGAATATGCATCAAACAAATATGAAAACGGTGATGCCCACTACTTGGACTACCCCAAAGAGAAGCACTTTTCATTATGTTGAAGAACTAGTGCTGCCATTTGAAGTGATTTCAGTGTGTCCCTTTCTCAGTGTGGTGATGTTTAATAGGAATCCCAGATGAAAATGTCACTGAAATTAGCCCAACAAATAGCACTTGCCAAATATCCAACACAGGTCAGTGCCATTATTAGGGTAGTCAGGGTGACATTCTGATGCAGCTCCTTTGTGTCATCATCACTTTTCCTTACAGGTCAGCTGTCTAACACATATCCAGAAATGTGACCCAGCTTTTCCAGTCAGTCAGTCCAGTCCAGTCAGACTCAGAAAGAGACAGATACCGTGAGGTGGGAGGTAGAGGGTGTGCTTGCAAGATACTTTCGTGAAATTCGCTCCCTGCCCTGTGGTGGCTGAATCTGATGTCTTGGAGTGGTTTTAGCTCAAGATTTCTGACTGTCCCTTCATTCCAACTGCGCTGTGCATCAGTACAAGCAAGCCCTGTTTTTCCAGTGATAACTGCATTCTCAATCTGTAATAACAACACAGCAAGGGAACCTATTTTGATGGTCAATGGATCATCTTATTCAGCACCTCAGAGCGGTACTCCGGAAAACACCATGCAGAATGACTCAATTATGAAAATTTTATTTATAATTCGTACAGGGAAAATATATAGAACAACAATATATCCATACTTCCACAGAACAGCTGCTGCATGACTGCACGATCTCCCTAAACCGGCAATACAGGAGCATCCCAATGTCTCCACTACTCCGCTTTGTTGTACCGTAGCCCAAGCGCTATGTTTAGCCTGGCTAATGCTTTGGCTCCTCTCCACCTCCACTTTCAAAGCACATAATTACCATGTGTGTGTACCAAAACACGCCCCACTTTATTGCTGTGAAAATAACTGTATGCCTCAGAACTTCTCAGTAGTTCTTCACCATCAACACCCTCTGACAGGACAGAGTAGTTGATGATATCAACATGGCTGATGCTGGCATAGCCTCATATCATCCACCCATCTCGCTAGTTTAGAAGGATGCGGAATACGAATAAGCTGACCGTCAAATCCACATTTATCGCTAACTAATTCATCGTTTATGTGCCATCTTCAAGGCTTAATGATTATAAGTGCTCTCACCACAGGTGTTAGCCGCTAGCCTCCATATAGCTTCAACGTAAACAAACATCGACCGGAAGTAGCAAACAGTACGTGTCCGTTGAGCCACAATGTATCATGGGAAATAGAATGCTCAGCGCATAAGGTGAATACCCGAGTGTATTAGGCCAATGCGTGTTTTGCCGAAGCCAAGCCGATGGCTCTCCTTACTGCTGGAAAAATGAAATGCGCCCGATTCTGTTTTGCCGAGCCAAATTCCAATTCCCCGGTAAGCTGCACTCCTACGGTCTTCTCAGGTTTAGTTGCATCCATTACCACCTACGCCATTGATTCAGGATCACGTCCGAGTTAAGCTCAGACACACAAGGCAAGTTACAACCAACAGTCCTAGCTAGCGTGTAGGTAAGACCCCTAGACAACGCATTAGGTAAATGAGCTAGCTTTGTACCCTCTGTTTGTCTTCTTTTGTTGTTTGCGGTGACTGTTTTGCTTGCGGCAAGCGCTCGGTGGACCGTAGGGTGGATTATCGGTGTATGTAACAGTTGGGGGCTCGTCCGGGAGCTGTTTAGTTTTGTTACCTGTGGCGTTATGTGTTTAGAACTGTATGGTGTTTGTGGAGATTAGTAATCTTAAAGCAGTTTGTGTAGCGAGCTGCTAATTAGTTTTGAATTTGTGTTGGTATTTGTTTGTCGAATCGACTAGCCATTCGTGGGTTAGCCTTTGGTTTGTTTAAGTGGCTGCTATGTTTTCTTGTCCTTGTATGCAACTGTATCGCGCCGCTTGAGCGGATCTAGTATTTTGTTGAAGTTCGATAATTGCCTCTCGTAAGACTTTCTACAGCATAACTGGTTTGAGTGCTCCTGTTTAGTTTTAAGCACTTTCCCAGATAGCAAACACACGTTGGCCATACATCACTTGCCAACAGTGGGCAACATAATTTAGGCCGCCGGGGACACGTTGGGCCAACGTCGTCAAAAGGCAAAAATGCGTTGGAATTCCCAACGATTGCCAACGTTGACTTATAGCTTTAGCCAATAATTTCTTTTTCCATTGCCAACTTTACCCGATGATTTCATTTTAATTAAACCTACCATGAGATTTGTTTTGTAGGAAACTCATAAACATCGTATGGAATTACACTAGACATGCTACTGGTAGTATAATAATTTATTGAAGGTTTAGAATATTTAAAATTAAAAAGAAGAATAAATAAATGTGGGCGAGTGTGTGGGAGTCCTCATTCGTCCAGGCTGCTGCTGCTGCCGCTTTCGTCGCTGTCCGTGTCCACGTCCACCACTAGTGGCTGTACAACAGTTGGCTGCACACATCTCTGCAGCTGTAA
>PYXC01001064.1:0-15185 GCA_015244755.2 Tenualosa ilisha
GTCGTATTACCAGAACGTTCTGACATGTTTTAGGTCAGTAACCGCAGCTACCTTGCATTGACATGACGTATGACATGATCATTTGAAAAAGTGGTATTCTATGTCCTGAACTGTGCTTGACAAAAAGAATCATTTGACATTTGATGCGAAATTGCCTGAACATGACAAGTGACAATGAATCATTGCCTTCTGCATTGCATGAACATATCAAGTGTGATGTTTTGAGTGTTGACAATGAAAATGTCAAAATGTGGTACAAAAAGCCGGATTACCATTCCAGTGCAAAAACATGCAGTTTTGTTAACGAGTCGTATTACCAGAACGTTCTGACATGTTTTAGGTCAGTAACCGCAGCTACCTTGCATTGACATGACGTATGACATGATCATTTGAAAAAGTGGTATTCTATGTCCTGAACTGTGCTTGACAAAAAGAATCATTTGACATTTGATGCGAAATTGCCTGAACATGACAAGTGACAATGAATCATTGCCTTCTGCATTGCATGAACATATCAAGTGTGATGTTTTGAGTGTTGACAATGAAAATGTCAAAATGTGGTACAAAAAGCCGGATTACCATTCCAGTGCAAAAACATGCAGTTTTGTTAACGAGTCGTATTACCAGGGTGGTGGTAGCGTAGTGGTTAAGGAACCTGCCTAGTGTGTAATTAGCCTGGAAAGTTTTGGGTTCGAATCCCGGCTGCCACCGTTGTGCCCTTGAGCAAGGCACTTAACCCTAAGTTACTCTAGGGGAGACTGGCCCGGACCAATTGATAGTTGATGAGTTGTAAGTCGCTTGATTCTAAGCGTCTGCTAAATGCATAAATGTAAATGTAATGTACCAGAACATTCTGACATGTTTTAGGTCAGTAACCGCAGCTACCTTGCATTGACATGACGTATGACATGATCATTTGAAAAAGTGGTATTCTATGTCCTGAACTGTGCTTGACAAAAAGAATCATTTGACATTTGATGCGAAATTGCCTGAACATGACAAGTGACAATGAATCATTGCCTTCTGCATTGCATGAACATATCAAGTGTGATGTTTTGAGTGTTGACAATGAAAATGTCAAAATGTGGTACAAAAAGCCGGATTACCATTCCAGTGCAAAAACATGCAGTTTTGTTAACGAGTCGTATTACCAGGGGTGGTGGTAGCGTAGTGGTTAAGGAACCTGCCTAGTGTGTAATTAGCCTGGAAAATTTTGGGTTCGAATCCCGGCTGCCACCGTTGTGCCCTTGAGCAAGGCACTTAACCCTAAGTTGCTCTAGGGGAGACTGGCCCGGAACAATTGATAGTTGATGAGTTGTAAGTCGCTTTGGATAAAAGCGTCTGCTAAATGCATAAATGTAAATGTAAATGTAATGTACCAGAACATTCTGACATGTTTTAGGTCAGTAACCGCAGCTACCTTGCATTGACATGACGTATGACATGATCATTTGAAAAAGTGGTATTCTATGTCCTGAACTGTGCTTGACAAAAAGAATCATTTGACATTTGATGCGAAATTGCCTGAACATGACAAGTGACAATGAATCATTGCCTTCTGCATTGCATGAACATATCAAGTGTGATGTTTTGAGTGTTGACAATGAAAATGTCAAAATGTGGTACAAAAAGCCGGATTACCATTCCAGTGCAAAAACATGCAGTTTTGTTAACGAGTCGTATTACCAGGGGTGGTGGTAGCGTAGTGGTTAAGGAACCTGCCTAGTGTGTAATTAGCCTGGAAAGTTTTGGGTTCGAATCCCGGCTGCCACCGTTGTGCCCTTGAGCAAGGCACTTACCCCAAGTTGCTCTAGGGGAGACTGGCCCGGAACAATCGATAGTTGATGAGTTGTAAGTCGCTTTGGATAAAAGCGTCTGCTAAATGCATGAATGTAAATGTAAAATGTAATGTACCAGAACATTCTGACATGTTTTAGGTCAGTAACCGCAGCTACCTTGCATTGACATGACGTACGACATGATCATTTGAAAAAGTGGTATTCTATGTCCTGAACTGTGCTTGACAAAAAGAATCATTTGACATTTGATGCGAAATTGCCTGAACATGACAAGTGACAATGAATCATTGCCTTCTGCATTGCATGAACATATCAAGTGTGATGTTTTGAGTGTTGACAATGAAAATGTCAAAATGTGGTACAAAAAGCCGGATTACCATTCCAGTGCAAAAACATGCAGTTTTGTTAACGAGTCGTATTACCAGGGGTGGTGGTAGCGAAGTGGTTAAGGAACCTGCCTAGTGTGTAATTAGCCTGGAAAGTTTTGGCTTCGAATCCCGGCTGCCACCGTTGTGCCCTTGAGCAAGGCACTTAACCCTAAGTTGCTCTAGGGGAGACTGGCCCGGAACAATTGATAGTTGATGAGTTGTAAGTCGCTTTGGATAAAAGCGTCTGCTAAATGCATAAATGTAAATGTAATGTACCAGAACATTCTGACATGTTTTAGGTCAGTAACCGCAGCTACCTTGCATTGACATGACGTATGACATGATCATTTGAAAAAGTGGTATTCTATGTCCTGAACTGTGCTTGACAAAAAGAATCATTTGACATTTGATGCGAAATTGCCTGAACATGACAAGTGACAATGAATCATTGCCTTCTGCATTGCATGAACATATCAAGTGTGATGTTTTGAGTGTTGACAATGAAAATGTCAAAATGTGGTACAAAAAGCCGAATTACCATTCCAGTGCAAAAACATGCAGTTTTGTTAACGAGTCGTATTACCAGAACGTTCTGACATGTTTTAGGTCAGTAACCGCAGCTACCTTGCATTGACATGACGTATGACATGATCATTAGAAAAAGTGGTATTCTATGTCCTGAACTGTGCTTGACAAAAAGAATCATTTGACATTTGATGCGAAATTGCCTGAACATGACAAGTGACAATGAATCATTGCCTTCTGCATTGCATGAACATATCAAGTGTGATGTTTTGAGTGTTGACAATGAAAATGTCAAAATGTGGTACAAAAAGCCGGATTACCATTCCAGTGCAAAAACATGCAGTTTTGTTAACGAGTCGTATTACCAGGGGTGGTGGTAGCGAAGTGGTTAAGGAACCTGCCTAGTGTGTAATTAGCCTGGAAAGTTTTGGCTTCGAATCCCGGCTGCCACCGTTGTGCCCTTGAGCAAGGCACTTAACCCTAAGTTGCTCTAGGGGAGACTGGCCCGGAACAATTGATAGTTGATGAGTTGTAAGTCGCTTTGGATAAAAGCGTCTGCTAAATGCATAAATGTAAATGTAATGTACCAGAACATTCTGACATGTTTTAGGTCAGTAACCGCAGCTACCTTGCATTGACATGACGTATGACATGATCATTTGAAAAAGTGGTATTCTATGTCCTGAACTGTGCTTGACAAAAAGAATCATTTGACATTTGATGCGAAATTGCCTGAACATGACAAGTGACAATGAATCATTGCCTTCTGCATTGCATGAACATATCAAGTGAGATGTTTTGAGTGTTGACAATGAAAATGTCAAAATGTGGTACAAAAAGCCGAATTACCATTCCAGTGCAAAAACATGCAGTTTTGTTAACGAGTCGTATTACCAGAACGTTCTGACATGTTTTAGGTCAGTAACCGCAGCTACCTTGCATTGACATGACGTATGACATGATCATTTGAAAAAGTGGTATTCTATGTCCTGAACTGTGCTTGACAAAAAATCATTTGACATTTGATGCGAAATTGCCTGAACATGACAAGTGACAATGAATCATTGCCTTCTGCATTGCATGAACATATCAAGTGTGATGTTTTGAGTGTTGACAATGAAAATGTCAAAATGTGGTACAAAAAGCCGGATTACCATTCCAGTGCAAAAACATGCAGTTTTGTTAACGAGTCGTATTACCAGAACGTTCTGACATGTTTTAGGTCAGTAACCGCAGCTACCTTGCATTGACATGACGTATGACATGATCATTGGAAAAAGTGGTATTCTATGTCCTGAACTGTGCTTGACAAAAAGAATCATTTGACATTTGATCCGAAATTGCCTGAACATGACAAGTGACAATGAATCATTGCCTTCTGCATTGCATGAACATATCAAGTGTGATGTTTTGAGTATTGACAATGAAAATGTCAAAATGTGGTACAAAAAGCCGGATTACCATTCCAGTGCAAAAACATGCAGTTTTGTTAACGAGTCGCATTACCAGGGGTGGTGGTAGCGTAGTGGTTAAGGAACCTGCCTAGTGTGTAATTAGCCTGGAGAGTTTTGGGTTCAAATCCCGGCTGCCACCGTTGTGCCCTTGAGCAAGGCACTTAACCCTAAGTTGCTCTAGGGGAGACTGGCCCGGAACAATTGATAGTTGATGAGTTGTAAGTCGCTTTGGATAAAAGCGTCTGCTAAATGCATAAATGTAAATGTAATGTACCAGAACATTCTGACATGTTTTAGGTCAGTAACCGCAGCTACCTTGCATTGACATGACGTATGACATGATCATTTGAAAAAGTGGTATTCTATGTCCTGAACTGTGCTTGACAAAAAGAATCATTTGACATTTGATGCGAAATTGCCTGAACATGACAAGTGACAATGAATCATTGCCTTCTGCATTGCATGAACATATCAAGTGAGATGTTTTGAGTGTTGACAATGAAAATGTCAAAATGTGGTACAAAAAGCCGATCTACCATTCCAGTGCAAAAACATGCAGTTTTGTTAACGAGTCGTATTACCAGAACGTTCTGACATGTTTTAGGTCAGTAACCGCAGCTACCTTGCATTGACATGACGTATGACATGATCATTTGAAAAAGTGGTATTCTATGTCCTGAACTGTGCTTGACAAAAAGAATCATTTGACATTTGATGCGAAATTGCCTGAACATGACAAGTGACAATGAATCATTGCCTTCTGCATTGCATGAACATATCAAGTGTGATGTTTTGAGTATTGACAATGAAAATGTCAAAATGTGGTACAAAAAGCCGGATTACCATTCCAGTGCAAAAACATGCAGTTTTGTTAACGAGTCGCATTACCAGGGGTGGTGGTAGCGTAGTGGTTAAGGAACCTGCCTAGTGTGTAATTAGCCTGGAGAGTTTTGGGTTCAAATCCCGGCTGCCACCGTTGTGCCCTTGAGCAAGGCACTTAACCCTAAGTTGCTCTAGGGGAGACTGGCCCGGAACAATTGATAGTTGATGAGTTGTAAGTCGCTTTGGATAAAAGCGTCTGCTAAATGCATAAATGTAAATGTAATGTACCAGAACATTCTGACATGTTTTAGGTCAGTAACCGCAGCTACCTTGCATTGACATGACGTATGACATGATCATTTGAAAAAGTGGTATTCTATGTCCTGAACTGTGCTTGACAAAAAGAATCATTTGACATTTGATGCGAAATTGCCTGAACATGACAAGTGACAATGAATCATTGCCTTCTGCATTGCATGAACATATCAAGTGAGATGTTTTGAGTGTTGACAATGAAAATGTCAAAATGTGGTACAAAAAGCCGAATTACCATTCCAGTGCAAAAACATGCAGTTTTGTTAACGAGTCGTATTACCAGAACGTTCTGACATGTTTTTAGGTCAGTAACCGCAGCTTCCTTTCATTGACATGACGTATGACATGATCATTTTAAAAAGTGGTATTCTATGTCCTTAACTGTGCTTGACAAAAAGAATCATTTGACATTTGATTCGAAATTGCCTGAACATGACAAGTGACAATGAATCATTGCCTTCTGCATTGCATGAACATATCAAGTGTGATGTTTTGAGTGTTGACAATGAAAATGTCAAAATGTGGTACAAAAAGCCGGATTACCATTCCAGTGCAAAAACATGCAGTTTTGTTAACGAGTCGTATTACCAGGGGTGGTGGTAGCGAAGTGGTTAAGGAACCTGCCTAGTGTGTAATTAGCCTGGAAAGTTTTGGCTTCCGATCTGGCTGCCACCGTTGTGCCCTTGAGCAAGGCACTTAACCCTAAGTTGCTCTAGGGGAGACTGGCCCGGAACAATTGATAGTTGATGAGTTGTAAGTCGCTTTGGATAAAAGCGTCTGCTAAATGCATAAATGTAAATGTAATGTACCAGAACATTCTGACATGTTTTAGGTCAGTAACCGCAGCTACCTTGCATTGACATGACGTATGACATGATCATTTGAAAAAGTGGTATTCTATGTCCTGAACTGTGCTTGACAAAAAGAATCATTTGACATTTGATGCGAAATTGCCTGAACATGACAAGTGACAATGAATCATTGCCTTCTGCATTGCATGAACATATCAAGTGTGATGTTTTGAGTGTTGACAATGAAAATGTCAAAATGTGGTACAAAAAGCCGGATTACCATTCCAGTGCAATAACATGCAGTTTTGTTAACGAGTCGTATTACCAGAACGTTCTGACATGTTTTAGGTCAGTAACCGCAGCTACCTTGCATTGACATGACGTATGACATGATCATTTGAAACAGTGGTATTCTATGTCCTGAACTGTGCTTGACAAAAAGAATCATTTGACATTTGATGCGAAATTGCCTGAACATGACAAGTGACAATGAATCATTGCCTTCTGCATTGCATGAACATATCAAGTGTGATGTTTTGAGTGTTGACAATGAAAATGTCAAAATGTGGTACAAAAAGCCGGATTACCATTCCAGTGCAAAAACATGCAGTTTTGTTAACGAGTCGTATTACCAGGGGTGGTGGTAGCGTAGTGGTTAAGGAACCTGCCTAGTGTGTAATTAGCCTGGAAAGTTTTGGGTTCGAATCCCGGCTGCCACCGTTGTGCCCTTGAGCAAGGCACTTAACCCTAAGTTGCTCTAGGGGAGACTGGCCCGGAACAATTGATAGTTGATGAGTTTAAGTCGCTTTGGATAAAAGCGTCTGCTAAATGCATAAATGTAAATGTAATGTACCAGAACATTCTGACATGTTTTAGGTCAGTAACCGCAGCTACCTTGCATTGACATGACGTATGACATGATCATTTGAAAAGTGGTATTCTATGTCCTGAACTGTGCTTGACAAAAGAGAATCATTTGACATTTGATGCGAAATTGCCTGAACATGACAAGTGACAATGAATCATTGCCTTCTGCATTGCATGAACATATCAAGTGTGATGTTTTGAGTGTTGACAATGAAAATGTCAAAATGTGGTACAAAAAGCCGGATTACCATTCCAGTGCAAAAACATGCAGTTTTGTTAACGAGTCGTATTACCAGAACGTTCTGACATGTTTTAGGTCAGTAACCGCAGCTACCTTGCATTGACATGACGTATGACATGATCATTTGAAAAAGTGGTATTCTATGTCCTGACTGTGCTTGACAAAAAGATCATTTGACATTTGATGCGAAATTGCCTGAACATGACAATGCAATGAATCATTGCCTTCTGCATTGCATGAACATATCAAGTGTGATGTTTTGAGTGTTGACAATGAAAATGTCAAAATGTGGTACAAAAAGCCGGATTACCATTCCAGTGCAAAAACATGCAGTTTTGTTAACGAGTCGTATTACCAGGGGTGGTGGTAGCGTAGTGGTTATGGAACCTGCCTAGTGTGTAATTAGCCTGGAAAGTTTTGGGTTCGAATCCCAGCTGCCACCGTTGTGCCCTTGAGCAAGGCACTTAACCCTAAGTTGCTCTAGGGGAGACTGGCCCGGAACAATTGATAGTTGATGAGTTGTAAGTCGCTTTGGATAAAAGCGTTTGCTAAATGCATAAATGTAAATGTAATGTACCAGAACATTCTGACATGTTTTAGGTCAGTAACCGCAGCTACCTTGCATTGACATGACGTATGACATGATCATTTGAAAAAAGTGGTATTCTATGTCCTGAAACTGTGCTTGACAAAAAGAATCATTTGACATTTGATGCGAAATTGCCTGAACATGACAAGTGACAATGAATCATTGCCTTCTGCATTGCATGAACATATCAAGTGTGATGTTTCGAGTGTTGACAATGAAAATGTCAAAATGTGGTACAAAAAGCCGGATTACCATTTCCAGTGCCAAAACATGCAGTTTTGTTAACGAGTCGTATTACCAGAACGTTCTGACATGTTTTAGGTCAGTAACCGCAGCTACCTTGCATTGACATGACGTATGACATGATCATTTGAAAAAGTGGTATTCTATGTCCTGAACTGTGCTTGACAAAAAGAATCATTTGACATTTGATGCGAAATTTGCCTGAACATGACAAGTGACAATGAATCATTGCCTTCTGCATTGCATGAACATATCAAGTGTGATGTTTTGAGTGTTGACAATGAAAATGTCAAAATGTGGTACAAAAAGCCGGATTACCATTCCAGTGCAAAACATGCAGTTTTGTTAACGAGTCGTATTACCAGAACGTTCTGACATGTTTTAGGTCAGTAACCGCAGCTACCTTGCATTGACATGACGTATGACATGATCATTTGAAAAAGTGGTATTCTATGTCCTGAACTGTGCTTGACAAAAAGAATCATTTGACATTGATGCGAAATTGCCTGAACATGACAAGTGACAATGATCATTGCCTCTGCATTGCATGAACATATCAAGTGTGATGTTTTGAGTGTTGACAATGAAAATGTCAAAATGTGGTACAAAAAGCCGGATTACCATTCCAGTGCAAAAACATGCAGTTTTGTTAACGAGTCGTATTACCAGGGGTGGTGGTAGCGTAGTGGTTATGGAACCTGCCTAGTGTCTAATTAGCCTGGAAAGTTTTGGGTTCGAATCCCAGCTACCACCGTTGTGCCCTTGAGCAAGGCACTTAACCCTAAGTTGCTCTAGGGGAGACTGGCCCGGAACAATTGATAGTTTATGAGTTGTAAGTCGCTTTGGATAAAAGCGTCTGCTAAATGCATAAATGTAAATGTAATGTACCAGAACATTCTGACATGTTTTAGGTCAGTAACCGCAGCTACCTTGCATTGACATGACGTATGACATGATCATTTGAAAAAGTGGTATTCTATGTCCTGAACTGTGCTTGACAAAAAGAATCATTTGACATTTGATGCGAAATTGCCTGAACATGACAAGTGACAATGAATCATTGCCTTCTGCATTGCATGAACATATCAAGTGTGATGTTTCGAGTGTTGACAATGAAAATGTCAAAATGTGGTACAAAAAGCCGGATTACCATTCCAGTGCAAAAACATGCAGTTTTGTTAACGAGTCGTATTACCAGAACGTTCTGACATGTTTTAGGTCAGTAACCGCAGCTACCTTGCATTGACATGACGTATGACATGATCATTTGAAAAAGTGGTATTCTATGTCCTGAACTGTGCTTGACAAAAAGAATCATTTGACATTTGATGCGAAATTGCCTGAACATGACAAGTGACAATGAATCATTGCCTTCTGCATTGCATGAACATATCAAGTGTGATGTTTTGAGTGTTGACAATGAAAATGTCAAAATGTGGTACAAAAAGCCGGATTACCATTCCAGTGCAAAAACATGCAGTTTTGTTAACGAGTCGTATTACCAGAACGTTCTGACATGTTTTAGGTCAGTAACCGCAGCTACCTTGCATTGACATGACGTATGACATGATCATTTGAAAAAGTGGTATTCTATGTCCTGAACTGTGCTTGACAAAAAGAATCATTTGACATTTGATGCGAAATTGCCTGAACATGACAAGTGACAATGAATCATTGCCTTCTGCATTGCATGAACATATCAAGTGTGATGTTTTGAGTGTTGACAATGAAAATGTCAAAATGTGGTACAAAAAGCCGGATTACCATTCCAGTGCAAAAACATGCAGTTTTGTTAACGAGTCGTATTACCAGAACGTTCTGACATGTTTTAGGTCAGTAACCGCAGCTACCTTGCATTGACATGACGTATGACATGATCATTTGAAAAAGTGGTATTCTATGTCCTGAACTGTGCTTGACAAAAAGAATCATTTGACATTTGATGCGAAATTGCCTGAACATGACAAGTGACAATGAATCATTGCCTTCTGCATTGCATGAACATATCAAGTGTGATGTTTTGAGTGTTGACAATGAAAATGTCAAAATGTGGTACAAAAAGCCGGATTACCATTCCAGTGCAAAAACATGCAGTTTTGTTAACGAGTCGTATTACCAGAACGTTCTGACATGTTTTAGGTCAGTAACCGCAGCTACCTTGCATTGACATGACGTATGACATGATCATTTGAAAAAGTGGTATTCTATGTCCTGAACTGTGCTTGACAAAAAGAATCATTTGACATTTGATGCGAAATTGCCTGAACATGACAAGTGACAATGAATCATTGCCTTCTGCATTGCATGAACATATCAAGTGTGATGTTTTGAGTGTTGACAATGAAAATGTCAAAATGTGGTACAAAAGCCGGATTACCATTCCAGTGCAAAAACATGCAGTTTTGTTAACGAGTCGTATTACCAGGGGTGGTGGTAGCGTAGTGGTTATGGAACCTGCCTAGTGTGTAATTAGCCTGGAAAGTTTTGGGTTCGAATCCCAGCTGCCACCGTTGTGCCCTTGAGCAAGGCACTTAACCCTAAGTTGCTCTAGGGGAGACTGGCCCGGAACAATTGATAGTTGATGAGTTGTAAGTCGCTTTGGATAAAAGCGTTTGCTAAATGCATAAATGTAAATGTAATGTACCAGAACATTCTGACATGTTTTAGGTCAGTAACCGCAGCTACCTTGCATTGACATGACGTATGACATGATCATTTGAAAAAGTGGTATTCTATGTCCTGAACTATGCTCTACAAAAATAATCATTTGACATTTGATGCGAAATTGCCTGAACATGACAAGTGACAATGAATCATTGCCTTCTGCATTGCATGAACATATCAAGTGTGATGTTTCGAGTGTTGACAATGAAAATGTCAAAATGTGGTACAAAAAGCCGGATTACCATTCCAGTGCAAAAACATGCAGTTTTGTTAACGAGTCGTATTACCAGAACGTTCTGACATGTTTTAGGTCAGTAACCGCAGCTACCTTGCATTGACATGACGTATGACATGATCATTTGAAAAAGTGGTATTCTATGTCCTGAACTGTGCTTGACAAAAAGAATCATTTGACATTTGATGCGAAATTGCCTGAACATGACAAGTGACAATGAATCATTGCCTTCTGCATTGCATGAACATATCAAGTGTGATGTTTTGAGTGTTGACAATGAAAATGTCAAATGTGGTACAAAAAGCCGGATTACCATTCCAGTGCAAAAACATGCAGTTTTGTTAACGAGTCGTATTACCAGAACGTTCTGACATGTTTTAGGTCAGTAACCGCAGCTACCTTGCATTGACATGACGTATGACATGATCATTTGAAAAAGTGGTATTCTATGTCCTGAACTGTGCTTGACAAAAAGAATCATTTGATATTTGATGCGAAATTGCCTGAACATGACAAGTGACAATGAATCATTGCCTTCTGCATTGCATGAACATATCAAGTGTGATGTTTTGAGTGTTGACAATGAAAATGTCAAAATGTGGTACAAAAAGCCGGATTACCATTCCAGTGCAAAAACATGCAGTTTTGTTAACCAGTCGTATTACCAGGGGTGGTGGTAGCGTAGTGGTTAAGGAACCTGCCTAGTGTGTAATTAGCCTGGAAAGTTTTGGGTTCGAATCCCGGCTGCCACCGTTGTGCCCTTGAGCAAGGCACTTAACCCTAAGTTACTCTAGGGGAGACTGGCCCGGAACAATTGATAGTTGATGAGTTGTAAGTCGCTTTGGATAAAAGCGTCTGCTAAATGCATAAATGTAAATGTAATGTACCAGAACGTTCTGACATGTTTTAGGTCAGTAACCGCAGCTACCTTGCATTGACATGACGTATGACATGATCATTTGAAAAAGTGGTATTCTATGTCCTGAACTGTGCTTGACAAAAAGAATCATTTGACATTTGATGCGAAATTGCCTGAACATGACAAGTGACAATGAATCATTGCCTTCTGCATTGCATGAACATATCAAGTGTGATGTTTTGAGTGTTGACAATGAAAATGTCAAAATGTGGTACAAAAAGCCGGATTACCATTCCAGTGCAAAAACATGCAGTTTTGTTAACGAGTCGTATTACCAGAACGTTCTGACATGTTTTAGGTCAGTAACCGCAGCTACCTTGCATTGACATGACGTATGACATGATCATTTGAAAAAGTGGTATTCTATGTCCTGAACTGTGCTTGACAAAAAGAATCATTTGACATTTGATGCGAAATTGCCTGAACATGACAAGTGACAATGAATCATTGCCTTCTGCATTGCATGACCAGATCAAGTGTGATGTTTGAGTGTTGACAATGAAAATGTCAAAATGTGGTACAAAAGCCGGATTACCATTCCAGTGCAAAAACATGCAGTTTTGTTAACGAGTCGTATTACCAGAACGTTCTGACATGTTTTAGGTCAGTAACCGCAGCTACCTTGCATTGACATGACGTATGACATGATCATTTGAAAAATTTGTATTCTATGTCCTGAACTGTGCTTGACAAAAAGAATCATTTGACATTTGATGCGAAATTGCCTGAACATGACAAGTGACAATGAATCATTGCTTCTGCATTGCATGAACATATCAAGTGTGATGTTTTGAGTGTTGACAATGAAAATGTCAAAATGTGGTACAAAAAGCCGGATTACCATTCCAGTGCAAAAACATGCAGTTTTGTTAACGAGTCGTATTACCAGAACGTTCTGACATGTTTTAGGTCAGTAACCGCAGCTACCTTGCATTGACATGACGTATGACATGATCATTTGAAAAAGTGGTATTCTATGTCCTGAACTGTGCTTGACAAAAAGAATCATTTGACATTTGATGCGAAATTGCCTGAACATGACAAGTGACAATGAATCATTGCCTTCTGCATTGCATGAACATATCAAGTGTGATGTTTTGAGTGTTGACAATGAAAATGTCAAAATGTGGTACAAAAAGCCGGATTACTATTCCAGTGCAAAAACATGCAGTTTTGTTAAAGAGTCGTATTACCAGAACGTTCTGACATGTTTTAGGTCAGTAACCGCAGCTACCTTGCATTGACATGACGTATGACATGATCATTTGAAAAAGTGGTATTCTATGTCCTGAACTGTGCTTGACAAAAAGAATCATTTGACATTTGATGCGAAATTGCCTGAACATGACAAGTGACAATGAATCATTGCCTTCTGCATTGCATGAACATATCAAGTGTGATGTTTTGAGTGTTGACAATGAAAATGTCAAAATGTGGTACAAAAAGCCGGATTACCATTCCAGTGCAAAAACATGCAGTTTTGTTAACGAGTCGTATTACCAGGGGTGGTGGTAGCGTAGTGGTTAAGGAACCTGCCTAGTGTGTAATTAGCCTGGAAAGTTTTGGGTTCGAATCCCGGCTGCCACCGTTGTGCCCTTGAGCAAGGCACTTAACCCTAAGTTGCTCTAGGGGAGACTGGCCCGGAACAATTGATAGTTGATGAGTTGTAAGTCGCTTTGGATAAAAGCGTCTGCTAAATGCATAAATGTAAATGTAAATGTAATGTACCAGAACATTCTGACATGTTTTAGGTCAGTAACCGCAGCTACCTTGCATTGACATGACGTATGACATGATCATTTGAAAAAGTGATATTCTATGTCCTGAACTGTGCTTGACAAAAAAATCATTTGACATTTGATGCGAAATTGCCTGAACATGACAAGTGACAATGAATCATTGCCTTCTGCATTGCATGAACATATCAAGTGTGATGTTTTGAGTGTTGACAATGAAAATGTCAAAATGTGGTACAAAAAGCCGGATTACCATTCCAGTGCAAAAACATGCAGTTTTGTTAACGAGTCGTATTACCAGGGTGGTGGTAGCGTAGTGGTTAAGGAACCTGCCTAGTGTGTAATTAGCCTGGAAAGTTTTGGGTTCGAATCCCGGCTGCCACCGTTGTGCCCTTGAGCAAGGCACTTAACCCTAAGTTGCTCTAGGGGAGACTGGCCCGGAACAATTGATAGTTGATGAGTTGTAAGTCGCTTTGGATAAAAGCGTCTGCTAAATGCATGAATGTAAATGTAAATGTAATGTACCAGAGCATTCTGACATGTTTTAGGTCAGTAACCGCAGCTACCTTGCATTGACATGACGTATGACATGATCATTTGAAAAAGTAGTATTCTATGTCCTGAACTGTGCTTGACAAAAAGAATCATTTGACATTTGATGCGAAATTGCCTGAACATGACAAGTGACAATGAATCATTGCCTTCTGCATTGCATGAACATATCAAGTGTGATGTTTTGAGTGTTGACAATGAAAATGTCAAAATGTGGTACAAAAAGCCGGATTACCATTCCAGTGCAAAAACATGCAGTTTTGTTAACGAGTCGTGTTACCAGGGGTGGTGGTAGCGTAGTGGTTAAGGAACCTGGCTAGTGTGTAAGTAGCCTGAAAAGTTGTGGGTTCAAATCCCGGCTGCCACCGTTGTGCCCTTGAGCAAGCACTTAACCCTAAGTTGTTCTAGGAGGACTGGCCCGGAACAATTGGTAGTTGATGAGTTGTAAGTCGCTTTGGATAAAAGCGTCTGCTAAATGCATAAATGTAAATGTAATGTACCAGAACGTTCTGACATGTTTTAGGTCAGTAACCGCAGCTACCTTGCATTGACATGACGTATGACATGATCATTAGAAAAAGTGGTATTCTATGTCCTGAACTGTGCTTGACAAAAAGAATCATTTGACATTTGATGCGAAATTGCCTGAACATGACAAGTGACAATGAATCATTGCCTTCTGCATTGCATGAACATATCAAGTGTGATGTTTTGAGTGTTGACAATGAAAATGTCAAAATGTGGTACAAAAAGCCGGATTACCATTCCAGTGCAAAAATGCAGTTTTGTTAACGAGTCGTATTACCAGAACGTTCTGACATGTTTTAGGTCAGTAACCGCAGCTACCTTGCATTGACATGACGTATGACATGATCATTGGAAAAAGTGGTATTCTATGTCCTGAACTGTGCTTGACAAAAAGAATCATTTGACATTTGATGCGAAATTGCCTGAACATGACAAGTGACAATGAATCATTGCTTCTGCATTGCATGAACATATCAAGTGTGATGTTTTGAGTGTTGACAATGAAATGTCAAAATGTGGTAACAAAAAGCCGGATTA